>VWYK01122985.1:270-10475 GCA_013399775.1 Semnornis frantzii
TTTTCCTTGTACCTGAAAAGCACTCTGCTGCCTGGTCCTTTGGCTGAGATGGCACATTGTTATGAAGTGCTAATAAACAACATAATCTGGGAAGGGACATGCTTCTGTGGAAGGTAATAGCTCTCACTTCTGCAAGTATCTTAATGTAATCGAAGAAAACAGCTTGTTCTAATCATCTGCTAATTGTATGGCATGACCAGCTAATCTCTGGGATGTACCTTGGAGACCCGATAATACGTTTCATTGACTTCTGAGGAACCGACACAGACGATGCTGGTGAAATTGCCCTCAGTTCCCTTCTTTTGCTGGGCTGCAGCTCTGTGGCGATTTGTCTAGAAGACAAAGAAATAAAGGATTTTGTGTGATTGTTTACGGTATGCTCAGTAGATCAATTGACAATTACCCAAGGAAAAATTGCTACCGTTGCTATAGAGGCCTGTGTATTTGTAATATTTGTATTCATTATCCTCTCTGGATTTCCAGTTAAAATATCTTGTGTTTCAAGTTAGAACTAAGTGGAAATTAGATTATGCATAATGAGACACAATACAGGAAACAAACCTTATATATTCAACAATTTAAACACCACCCATATAGGTCCATGATATTTTGTTTAACGCTCTTCTGATTTGCCATTCTTGTGAGATTATTCAGATGCCCAAAACAACAAAAATTTGCCTGCAATTTTTACAGTGCTATGGATAAATGTTGATAAGATCCTTCTCTGAAAACTGAAATATTAAACCTGTTTGCATCAGACTTTTTCCACAATGTAATGTTTAATTACTTTTCTGTCTTAAAATAATCCCGCTTAAATGCAGGTTTAGGTTAACAATCTAATAGTTACTGCTACCTATGCACCAATCCTGATGAAATCTGCAAAAATCCTCCAGTTTTGCAGTAACTCTGAAAAATGTTCCAAGCTTAGCCTGCAATGCCGAAGGCTCCCAAGGAAGTGTACAGAATTGGCTATCCCCTTTGCCTGAAGTGCAGCATGTTGGGTGATGGGATTCAGAAAGACTTCTAAATTCTTGGCATTCGGGGTTGAATTTGCCTCAGCTCAAGTAACAAATATCTGAGTTGCTTGTTAAAGCCGCTTTATTAAATTGGACTCATCTAAACAAGTCAAGTGTCAAATATGTGTGGTGTGTTAAATCTAAAAAGAAGTATTTCAAAATGTATACTTTTCCATGGTCTAATGAATACTTCTTGAGGAGTCTGAGGTCTGCGAAATACTGTAATTATACTGCATCTCCTTAAAAAAAAAAAAAATTGTACTGTAATATTAACTTTCATGCAGTCTCATGGAAGACATTTTGAGACTTTCAGATCCATCTTGTTTAGCTACACTTTCTCCATGACAATTAATGGAGGAGCATAGAAGCTTGAATTCATCAAACGCCTTTGCAAAAATCTCACATTAGTTATTTGTCTGGTTTATAGGGCATGAAAAACCCCCACTGCCCCTCAGGGAATTAAAGCACAGTGCTTTAATTACATAATGCCCATTAATGCTAATAAATTTTATGCTAAAGACCTATGCTGTACCAGTGCCAACTAAAATATAAGCCTCCTTCCTTTTCAAACCCTGTGCCATGTAATGACTGGGCATGCGGTCATTAAAATAAACTCAGTTGCAATGACAGACACGAAAGACACATGATTTCGTCTTGACTTTCAACAGTTTTATAGGCTTGAAATCATTTTAGGATATGATCTTCCAGTAATCTTTAAAAGCATTCAAACAGGAATAATGTTAGCTGAGTGAGGGAGCAGGCCACTATATAAGCGAAATCAACTGATAATATTACTCAGTTGCTGCAGCGTTTCTATAAACTTAGATGATTTGAGTTTTCTCACACAATTCCTCTGTAATGGTAGGCTGAAGAATGAGCTTACCAGCTGTGTGAGAAAGCTCCTTTGTAACTCTTCATTCATAAACCTTGTTTCTTAGTTTATTCTCTGCTGTCTGTCTCTCACCTAGTCAATATCTTGTAGCCCTTTTTGGTTTGTGTTTGTTTGATTTTGGGGTGGTTTTGTTGTTATTTGGTTTTAGGGTTTTTGGAGGGGCTTTGGTGGTTGGGTGGGGGTTTTTTTGGTGTGGTTTTATTTTTGGGGTTTTTTTTTGGTGGGTTTTGTTTG
The DNA here is from genome assembly GCA_013399775.1 of Semnornis frantzii. Taxonomy (NCBI): domain Eukaryota; kingdom Metazoa; phylum Chordata; class Aves; order Piciformes; family Ramphastidae; genus Semnornis; species Semnornis frantzii. The sequence continues at coordinate 2,413 of VWYK01122985.1, forward strand.
TTTGTTTGGGCTTGTTTTGGTTTTCAGATATAGCTCTGCTGTTAGTGGTCCTTTCAGAGTCTGACCCCAGGACTAAGTCTACTTCTTTTGTGGTGGTTCTGAAAGTAGGCAATCAAACCATTCTAGATTCATGTATTAAAATGTAGCAGCTCCTCTGCTGCCTGTGGATGGGGTACAGGAGAACTTAGGGATCTACTTTATGAGAATTTGAAGAAAGCCCAGAATATCTAAGTAAGAAAAGTAATCTAAGTAAGTAAATGAAGACATTTCCCCCACATCTCTGTAGTGAGCCATTTAGAATTCCTTCATATTAACAAGACAAAAATGTGATGGTAGTTGAATTTGGTTGAGTATGGAGACCAAATGGGCATAGCTGTGCATGAGGATAGCATTTTAGCAGAACGGATGAGAAGATCCTCTGCTGGCAGGAACGTGAGTTGAGAAGGGGCCGAGTGATGGTTGGAAGGCAAAACACATAAAAAGAGCAAAAAGCTGTCTGGCTAAGAAGACTTAGGACACAGTTAGACTTAGCAAGTGGGAGGATAGTAGGATCAACCAAAGGGATGTGAAGCAATTTAATGAAAAATCAATGTTGAGTTATAACTAAATGTGTGATGTTCAGCTCTTGTTCCTGTACTCCCTGTCCTTCACCTCAGATGCAAGGAAAATAGTGTTGTTTCTCAGCACAATCTTCTTTTTTTTTTATATGTTTTTCTTGATTATCCCAATCCTTGCATACTGATCACTGTTGATCTCCTGAAATTATTTTATTAGTTAGTCAAAGGATTACCAGTCCTTTCTCTCTGAAGTCTATCATCAGGGCAGTCTTCAGGAGCAGTCAAAAGGGAAGAGTGTGGGCTGTGAGTCAGCACATGGGTTCAGAGTGAGAACTGTACCACATTCTCAGGGCCTGGGTCTGGATGGGCAGGGTAGATGCCGCAGTACACGGCTGGGCTGAAGGGAAGGAAGACGTGAGGATGAGGAGAGGGGTCGAGAGCTGAGCTTGCTGCCTGAGATGCTCTCTGCAGGGCAGGGGGCCCCTTTCTTGTGGAGAGCTGTCAGCAGCTGTATTTTATTCTCAATCTATCAATTCAGGGCATTAATCACATTTTTAGTATTTTCATTACGTAATGTTTTCTATGTTCTGTTTATAGTGCCTTAGTGTTTCTGCTGGAAGACTCAAAGACCAGCTGAATTTGGGTGGCTCTGCCACCAGATACGTGTTAGCAGTTCCACATTTAGGGAAAAAAGAGCTATTATAAGCAGAAGGTTTTTAAGAAGGCGACATGTTGATGAGCAGTAATTATCAGAGCAGGGAATATTTTGAAAACCTTTCTGATGATTAAGCTTTCATTTTACACCTTTACTACACAAATTCCCAGTTATACTTAGCAGTAGGAACTACTTCTGCCACTGAGGCCAAAGGGATTGGGATCACACTTAAAATAATTGATAGTTCTTAGTGTTATGCTGTTGTTGTAAATCTAATTTTTACATTAGCGAGAAACTAGAATTGTCCCAAATCTCCCCACAATCAGTTGCACTGTTTTCCAACTTTCTGACTACTTTCAAAGACAAATCATATTCTTGTCATCTTATGGTTTGCTTTGTTGGTTTTTTCTTTTTCTTTTTTCGCTGCCTGCCTGCGTTCACCTTACTGTTGATCCTCCTGCTCATAGGCAGCCAGTTCCAGCTCAGTGATGAGTGTTAGCCATGAGAGCGTAACAAGCCAGAAGTAGTAAACTTGCTATGTAAAGCTTGCAAACTTGGAAGTGCATAGGTGCCAGGGTTTTAAACTCATTGCCGCTTTATTAATGACACCCTGGGGGAAGAATCTTTTAATAGTAAACACATTCAAACTGATCTGAACTTCAAAAAAAGCTGGATCTACTTTATTTTGCTTACATGTGTAATACAGCATTATCAGGAAATGATTCAGAGCTACAGTAGTGAACTTCCAGTTTGGGTCACATTAAACTGAAGATTCTCCATCACTGAAAATGTCTCCTCTCCAGCTTTATGGGAGCTTTCCCCCACTCTCACCCCCTGTAGCACTTTGCAGTTTAGAAAGAGCTGTGTATTAAACATCATCTGTTGAGCTTACTGAATAATCAAATATGATTTCAGTTTTTTCTTGAAACGTTAGTTCCTGCTCTGCTTTGGAAACAACACACGTGTCAGTGAGCTGTTCTTCTCCCTGGGAGTTTCTACACAAAGTCTATTTTCCTTGAGAAAATGGAATCTTCGTGTCTTTGTCTCCTCAGTAGCTTTCAGGCATGTTTTGGCAGGAGCTCCGACTGTCGAGGCACTGGAGAGGAGGAGCCTTGCACTCGTTTGTCAGCTTTTCTTGCATCTGTAATTTTTGTCCACTCAGCAGTACTAGAGGGGCTCAAAAAAGGGGGTTGATTTTCAACAGCTTGTAGCTGTTGAAAATCAAACTCTTGAAATGATTGCCAAACTCTTAACTGTCTGGGAAAGGTGTGTGTATGGGGAGAAACTACAAATGTTTTGGCTACAACTAGCTTTAGGTTTAACATTTTAGCAACTCTCCCATTTCATGTAACTGCAATTTTTTTCCCCCATATATCCTTAAGAGCAATGGTACCATGTTTTTAAACTTGTTTCTTGCATGTTGGTAAACTTTTTTTTTTTTTTTTTTTTTAGTTGTGATGAAAATTATTTCATGGGTGTTCACAACCTGATTGTTTCCAGACAACACCTTAATTTCAAGTCTTCTCTACCTTTTGTCTTCATCTTCCACTGCAATCTTCTCTCACAGGCCATGCAAATTTGTCTCCTTGTGTATTTTTATATTATATATAAAAAATGTGTATTTTTCTCTTTTTGTTTTATACTAAATAAAGCATTTGTCTTCTTCAGCTTCTTATGGAATATTAACGTTGATCTCTCCTCATTTCAGTAGGCTATTTAAGCTTAGGGCTCATACTGTGAGCTGTTAATTAATCAGTGTGACAGATGAAGAAAGTATCCAACTATGAAAGAAAACCTTACTTGAGTGACTAACAATACGGATGTGAGCCCCAGTGATTTAAATGATCTCTTTATTTTTTTGTGAACGTGTGATAAGGAGGCCTAAGCTGTTTGAGGCAGCAATGTTTTTTTCCCTTCAGTTTGTGTCTCTGCACAAACATTAAAGGGCTCATCAATATTTTGTCTTGAAAAGTCTAGACAGGAGTTAAAAGAGCCTCTCCTACAGTTTGAAGAGATCCGGTTTCCCATAATTAATAACAGGAAGCAAGTAAATAAGGCTTTACTGACAAATGAAACTGCAACAGTAACATGTACCCAGAAACATTAGCTCCTAGCTGCGAAATGTAGCTGAGCTCTGTTGGTTTTAGTGCACAGGAAAAGATTGCTGTGGAAGCACATTAGAGCTTTGCTCAGATCTCATTCAGTTATGTGATAGCAGGCTAAAAGTCTAAAAGAAACGATAATGCATTTTAATTATTCAGAGTGATTCCTGACCTTTGTTTACAATTGTGTTTATAGTCCAAGAACTCTTCCCCTGTCATTATTTAAAACTCTTTGAACTCAAAAAGACATTTTCATGTTTATTTGAAAGCTACCAGAAGGCATTTCAGACATTTCCTGGAACAAACTGTATATACGTATTTTGGGAAGATAAGAAATGAAAGGAAATTTGAGGAAAAGCTTTTAATTTTCTTCTTATTTGAAGATTCTATTTTCCCTTCAAAGACACAGTTTCAGAAAGTGGTTGGAAACCCTTCCCTCCCCCTCCCCAGGTCCTCTCGTTAAAATCAGTTAAACAACAAAAGGGGGGAGTTAGAGCCTCATCTCTTCTGTACCAGCGTAAAACCAGAGCAGTGCTATTTATCTCACTGAGCTGTTAAGGCCATTTCAGTAACTCCACATTGCAATGACAAAAAACTCAGTCTTGCCCTTGCTTACTATGCCAAAACCATAGTCTTTGGTTTTGGGGTTACCTTTGTGGGGGTGGGGGGAATTGAAGAGGGAGGAAAAGGAGAAGGTTTCTCTGTGTGTGTGGTTAAGGGGGGAGTTGTTTTCCTAGAGATCAGCAATGACCGAGTGCAACATTCAGAAGCACTGGAAAGCAAATTTAACTCCATGCTACTGATGGACTTAAGTCTGAGCTTGTTGAATTATAGGTTCATTGTCTGACGTGTCAACTGCATGATACAACTGTGTAATATAGACTGTAGGTAATCTTAGTGCTGACCTTGAAAAGAGAAGAAAAGAGAATTTGCTTCACTGATTCTTAGGTACACTAGACAGTAAATTCCTACTTTAGCTATTTAATTTACAGTTAACTACTACAATTATTATTTTTTTTTTCCCTGTTGGAAGCCCAACAGCTCATCTACTAAAACTGACAAGATAGGCCAAAATAAGCCTGTTTGTAGAGCTAATGTTTTTCCTTTTCTGTACGTTTTAGGAGATTAACAGCCGCTGCTGTACAGGAGCATGGTGATGAATACTAAATAGTCTGTCCATAAGGCATTTTGGAAGGAATTCAGTAAATCAGAGAAGATATCCCAACACTGTATCCCATAACATTTTTTTACACTGACTGTAGCTAATACAATTAAATCAACAAACATATCCAAAGAGAAGGCACAGTATTTGCAATACCTTGTCAGGTTAGAATGTTTACTGGCAGTTATTCTTTTATTGTTGACTGATTAAACACAGGATTTAAGTACATGTACATAACTTTAAGCATAGTTTTTTTCCATCTAATTCAATGAGATGATAAATTTCCATAGTTTTTAAATGCATTTCCTCCCCTACTAAGTGGAGAGTTCTGTCACCTTGAATCATAGACACCAGCATCCAGCTGAACTTAAAGCTTTTAAATGAGGCAGCCTATGGAATATGGTGCTGCTTGACACAGGTGTTTGGGTTCTCACTGCAAACAAATCTCTAAGCCACTTCAAATGGCTATTGTAATAGGAAAAAGTGAAAAAGACAACTGTGGAAGATGTGTTTTCAGGGTAACACAATGTGTCTTTTCCCGAACTCGTAACTGTAATAACTGTCTAATTCATAGAATCATAAAACGGTTTAGATTGGAAGGGACCTCAAAGATCATCTAGTTCCAACCCGTGCCATAGGCAAGGACACCTCTCACTAGTAGAGGTCACTCAAGGCTTCATCCAAACTGGCCTTGAACACCTCCAGGGAGAGAGCATCCACAACCTCCCTGGGCAACCTGTTCCAGTGTGTCACCACCCTCACTGTAAAGAATTTCTTCCTAACATGCAGTCTAAGTCTCTCCCCTTCCAGTTTAAACCCATCACTCCTCATCCTGTCACTACAAGACCTTGTAAACAGTCCCTCCCCAGCCTTCTTGTAGGCCCCCTTCAGATAATGGAATGCCACTACAAGGTCTCCTCAAAGCCTTCTCCAGGCTGAAGAGCCCCAGCTCTTGTAGCCTGTCCTCATAGCAGAGCTGCTCCAGCCCTCTGAGCATCTTTGTGGTCCTCCTCTGGACTCACTCCAACACTTCCATGTCCTTCCTGTGCTGGGGGCTCCAGAACTGCACACAGTACNGGTGTCATCTGCAAACTTCCTGAGGGTGCACCTGATTACTTTGTCCATACCACTGACGGAGGTGTTAAACAGCACTAAATCTATGGTGAAAAAGATACACTTCCTTACCACAAAAAAAAAAAAAAGTGTTAACACAGCAAAGTTTTGATGAAAATTGCCTGAATTTTTCAGCTGTTTGGGACCTTTGAAAATCAGGTCTTTATAACAAACATAATAGATCTAAGATTAGAAATCTCTTTCATTAAAAGACCCCAAATCCACAATACATATAGGCAGTTTTAATAAACAAGTTGAGTATCTTCTATTTCACATACCAGAGACCATTTCCCTAACAAACCTAATCTTTGTATTCAAGTTTTTGATTTGCCTTTCACATAACTAAGGGTAATATTTTCATGTTTAGGGCACTTCTTCTGGAAAGTGAGGGGATCTCTCTGCAGACAGCTCAAATTCTTTGAGTTGTCAGTTTATGCGTTACTGTTACGTGCACCAGTACCTGTAGATTTATTAAATATTGTATTTTTGAGAGATTAAAAAGTATAGTAAATAGTAGAGTAGTGTAAAGTAAGGCTCCTGATACAGACCTAATTTAATCTAAAAGATGCAAATATCAAAAAACTGCAGTCCTAACTGGATATTGGTAGCAGACCTCTGATATCTTAAACCTCATGGGTACATAATTTCTGAGTAGAACTCTGTTGATAACTAGCATTTGCCAGGATGTTATCTGTATTTCCTGTTTATTTCATGTGGTATTGGAAGTATCATCTTTAGACTTTTTACAAAGGGATGAAGGCTAATTTTATATATGGCATTACCCCAACCCCCTTCTGTTAAAGTCACCAAGTTCAAAGTAACTGTAGGTGCCCTGACCGTTTAACAAAGTATTCCTTTTAGTCCTCTAGGTTTTCAGTTACCTCAAGCATATTTTAACTTGTGTGTGTGTTTGTGATTGGACCTGATATATTTCTTGTCCAGCATTTAAAAATATTTTTAATCGTCTAATTTACTCAAGGGTAAGAAGAAGTTTAGTTCTGATTCAGCGGTAGGCTCCCTATATAAAAAAAAACAAAACAAACAAAAACAAAACCCAAACAAACTAGAATAAAGGGAAGGAAGATGGATTTGCATTCAACTTCAAATATTAACATTTCTAATTAAATTCCAGACTCTATTTTAAATATTCTAATGGTTTATTTTTATGGTGCTTCACATTAGGGTAGGAACTCTTCTGCAAATGCCTTTAATCCACTGAAGCTGGGAAGCTCTATTTCTCTAAGAAATAGCCTAATTTTGGCACACAATTTAAAGAAGGTATTCATCCTCTCTATTTAAAAGAATTAGTGATTATACAAGTGAAAATACTGTAAGTTACTGTGAATGTGTGAAAATAGATGCATGCAGATGACACATGACTTACAGAAAGTGCCTGATATGTTACTTTTACTATGAGTAATACTGACTAGCTCTTGGAAAGCTCACCCTGCTGTGTGCAGAAGCTCTCCAGACTGCCAGTTAGCAGTGCAAAAGAAAATATATTCAGGGCTACCAGCAGGTAATAAAAACTAAGGATTGCCAATAGGATACAGAGGTTCAGGCATTTAATTTTCAAAGATGTTCACTCTAGAGATTCAGTTTAAACTTTTGGATTCCTGATTGTAAAATATGGAACAGAAGATACCTGATAACATTAAATGCTTTTTAAAAAATAATCTGTAAAGTGACATATGCTTACTACTGCAATTATTTCAGCAGGAAGAGCTGATGCTATGGAGTGGAGAAGGCTCCTGGCTCTCTGAGCTCTTTCTTACTGCCACACATTTTAGAAGGAGTTGTGAAGGAGGGCCAATGCCCTGGGAGCCCTCACTGAGCTCTCTTTACCATGACAGTCAGTAATAGCATCCAAAAAAAGAATAATGCCGATTCTCTAAATGCTGATTCTGTAAGGAAAGACTTTTGCTTTACATACTACAATAATCTGGAAACAAGTAAAATCTATCACAGTGTCTATCAGAGGCTCACTGGCACGCATTACTGTCAATCAGAGGAGGAAGTAACAACCTGTCCAGAGAAGGGGCACGAGGATGATCAGAGAGCTGGAGCACTCTCCTATGACAACAGGCTGAAAGAGTTGGGGCTGTTCAGTCTGGAGAAGAGAAGGCTCTAAGGAGACCTTATTGTGGCCTTCCAGCATCTGAAGGGGGCTATAGGAAAGCTGGGAAGGAACTTTTTATGGCGTTGGGTAGCGATAGGACTGGGGAGAATGGATCCAAGCTAGAGGAGGGAAGGTTTAGATTAGATATTAGGAAGGAGTTCTTCATCATAAGGGTGGTAAGACATCGGAATAGGTTGCCCAGGGTGATGGTGGAAGACTCATCCCTGGAAGTTTTTAAGACCAGGCTGAATGTGTCTCTGAGAAACCTGATGTAGTATGAGGTATCCCTACCCATGGCAGTGGGGACTGTAACTAGACGATCCTTGAGATAACTTCAACCCTGACAATTCTGTGA
>VWYK01122996.1:3048-21876 GCA_013399775.1 Semnornis frantzii
ACAGTACTCCAGGTGAGGTCTGATGAGAGCAAAGGGGCAGAATCCCCTCCCTTGCCCTGCTGGCCACACTGCTCTTGATGTAGCCCAGCATTCAGTTGCTGTCTGGGCTGCACTCGCATTGCAGGCTCGTGTTGAGCTTTTCAACGCCCCAGACCCCCAGGTCCTTTTCCTCAGGGCTGCTCTCCAGCCCTGAGGAATGGATGGAACTAGATGATCCTTGTGGTCCCTTCCAACCCTGACTGATTCTATGATTCTGTGGTTCTATGATTGATTGTATGATTCTATGATTCATTCTATGATTCTGTGATTTTATGATTCTATGATTCTGTGATTCCAATCTCTTTCCTGTGGTGCACAGCAATGAAAACAAGGAGCAACAGCTATAAATTGGAACAGAGAAAGTTTCACCTCAGCATAAGGAGAAACTTCTTTACAGTGAGGGTGACAGAGCACTGGAGCAGGCTGCCCAGAGAGGTTGTGGAGTCTCCTTCTCTGGGGTCTTTCAAAAGTCACCTGGATGCATTCCTGAGTGAACTACCCTTGGCACAGAGGTTGGATGCAATGGTCTCTGGAGGTCCCTTCCAACCTCTAAGGTTCTGTGATTCTGTTGCTTCGGAATTCCCCTGAAATCCTCGTGCCTGAAATGTGCAGAGGTCTGCCTGTTACATTAGTAAAGCAAGGGCTAAGGGGGAAAAAAAAAAAAAAAAGAAGTATCTTTTAGCACTAACTTTTTACTGCTTAGGCTCTGTCTGTAAATGCTGTTGCAGATCTGTTTTACTAAGTGCCTTCTGATGAACAGCAAGAAACATGTAATAAAAACCTTCCACAGTACAGTAATAAGTTCTTTCAGTCACAGATCCTAAACTAGTCCCTAGTGTGCTGCTGTAGACAACCCTGCCTTGTTTCTAATACTTATTACTGAAATATTCAGCTGGGTCCTGGCTGGCATTTTGTCTGAATTTGCATTGTGTCACTATTAAAGGAAGACCCTCTCCGGGGCATCTCCTTCTGGTTTGCTTCTAATTTTGTCTACGCTCCACCCCCCCTCCGCCCCCTGCCAGATTCTCACTGGAGTAAACATCAGTCAGATAAATGCATGAAAGTATTAATCAATTTGCATTTGGTAAGTATCTGTCCCTTATCCAATATCAGCAGATGTTGACATTCTGATTTTATTTTTTCTCATTCAGCATCTGTGAACCACATACAGTGTTTTATTATACAATCAAGGCCCAGTTTGTCATACCTCTCCCCCTTGCTGTGGAATTATCTGTTATAGTGTATTACACAGGCAAATTTTAAATGCTGGGCTGTTTCTGTAACTCCTTCCTGGTCTTGTATAAAAGGACCCAATGTTTTCCCTTGCTTTACGCTAGTTGAAAGAAAACTTTATCAGTTCCAGTTCATCCCTTGGGAAACTTTGTGATGATATCTGGATTTTAAGGAGCACATTCAACTGGCCTGCCCAAAGACCTGTTGCTCCATCATGTTTTCATTATACACTGTAAGTAAATGGAAGTGCTGTACATGACTTCAGTGGGGCAGTGTTCAAATTTCTTTAAGATCACTTTGGATCTCCTACCATTGACAGGTCTGCGGGCAACGTGTTTCTTGACACTCTCAGGTAGTGCACACCTCTTGCCAGTGCACAACATGCCCATAAAGAGACCACTCATAGTGATGGACACAATCTCTCAAGAAAGAGAACCGAAGATGCAGAAACCACTTGCAAGAACATTCATTTTGATCTATTAAATGTAGGAAGTGGAATATAAATGCCTGAGCTTTACAAGGGTTTCAAATTTCAATTATAACTTAGTGTAAATGATCAATTTCTGTTACCTTGCTTTGTTGCACAAACTCTTTTCTTTAGCTAATATTGGGATAATGAAAAAGATGGTTCTCTATCACAGTCTAAAATTGTCTTATTTCATATTGGTGGTATATGCAGTTAAGTCTTAGCCTCCAGTGGTCTGTAATCTAAATGCAAAATGATGACATTTAAAGTTTGGAAGAAAAAGAAATATAGTGCTGCTTGCCATAAAGATCCATTAATTACCCTCCTCTTTTACATTTAATAGCTCTTTATTCATTGTGAACCACTCCCAAAGGCTGGATTCAGGCTTAAATGTGGGATTCAAACCATCATTGGATCTCACAAACGAAATATGTTTTTCCCTGCTTATTCCTAACCACTTTCCTTACACAGCAATAAAACATAAGGCTATACTTGAGAGCTTCATGCCTTTTTAGGACATTACAGTGCTCTAGCATACATTTTTCAGGAAAACTAATACAAATTCATTTTGCTTGTCTAGCAACTATACTACGACTTCAAAGCATCCTAAACTATGTAATGCAATTATAACTTTTAAAGACTAACTCCTTTTTCTTGTAATTTTATTTTAGCATAAAATCAAATTAATCTTCTTTAGCATTTCAGTCTTGCAACATCTGGATTAGTTTTTATTTTTATATTTGCATCACTTAAAATTACATAAACCAATTTGCTGCACTAAACAGTGAAAAGAAATGTTTATCAGAAACTTTCTATCATTAATAACTGTCTTTAAACATAACAGATTGTTGTATCATAACGTAAGTGGGTTTCAGAGCTGGTGGCTCGGATCTGAGTTAGGGTCTGCTTATTTTCTCGTGCAAATAAAAAGCTTTTGAGAATTCTACCAGGGTACCCTTATTTATGCATTGGCAAAACACTAACTGTGGGCATAACTACACCATGCATCCAGAGTTCAACATACTTACATTGACCACACTAAGTGGGGAGAATCAGGGAAGGACAGGAGCTAGACTAAATGAAGGAATGCTCATTAACATAGTAATGACAGAACTTCTTCCAGACTCAGACTTAAATCAGCAGTGAGTCTCACATATGTGCTAGTTTGGGCATCCCTGTGTTATAGCTGTATTTAAGAACAAAACTCTCTGCAGCTGCTTCTAATCTATGACTATTAACTGGATAGATTGTAGGCCACACTTAAAGTTCTTTAGATTTTTTAGTTCTCCTAAAAGCTCTGCATTTGACAGAATAAAAACTCCAGTTAGTGATTTTAAAGCCTTCTAAGTGATAGTCATCACTTTTCCTCCATTTGATGGAATAAAAACTCCAGTTAGTGATTTTAAAGCTGTTTAAGTGATCATCATCACTTTTCCTCCCTTTATCAGTCTGACACAAAAAAACTTCACCTCAAGAACTGCATTTTCTCCTCTACAAAGTTCTAATATATTTCAATTTATGAATGTTTCAAAATCCTTCCATATTTCATCCAGAGATGTCTGTTCAGAGCTGACTTACTTTTTGTTTTGCATTCGTCTATGTTTGAAGTCTACAAAGTTAGTAGATCTTTTTCTTGCTACTGCCAAGTGGATGTTCTTATTTTCTTACAACACTGGTGTCCTCTTACCAATTTCTCCTTTAGTTTCTCCAAAATAAAAGAAAATCCACCTGCTCTTGCTTTTGAGTATCATCTATGGTTCTGCATGATGGTTTGGGAGTTCCCCCCCACTCCAGGGGTCTGAGCTTCCAGACTCAGCCAGCTGGAAGTTAAGGACTGAAGCTTTATTTACAGCTTAGCACAATATACAAGCAGATATATACACAATATACAGGAATATTTACAGAAATATACAAGTTGAAGGTAATACAGAAACACAATTCCCCTCCCAGACATCAGAGTCCCCAGGAGGGGCTCCCAACCACCCTTTCACCTTCTCCCCATCCCTCTACTTTACCTCAGGGTTTGCCTTACGCACAAAGTAAGTTCATAGGATGGGCCAGGGGGGTTTAGAAGCACAGTGGTTAGTTAGGGTAGCAGCTGGAGAGACCAAGACTCTCTGAGTGTCTTATCTATATTTCTGTTCTTGTTCTTACATCTCAGCCAGCCTATGAGTGAAGCAGATATCACCATTGCTTTCTTTTCACAGCCCATAATATAATTTTCTCTATTAAAATATTCCGATTAGCCTCAACCCAGCACATTCTGTTACTGATCCTGATCAGATTCGGAGTGACATGAAAACTGTTGATGCAAGAAGATCGACATTGTTAAATGCCTCTCTTTGTGTTTTCCATCCATAAGGATTTGGATCTTTAACAGAATAAGCACTTAACAGGGTTTAGTGTGATCTCATTCCTGGTAAATAACTCTAAGGAACTCTGTGGTGTGAGTTGTCCTCAGCATTGAGGTTATTGCACCCATGCATAAGACCTCAGGACCTTCAGGTCCTCTGCACATCTTGTCATATCTACCGGTGTGAACCAGGGAGTGGGAACAACTTTGAACATATGATGGTTGATAGAAATCATAAACCATAGGATTTTCCCATTTGTTAGGAACTTACTTCATAGCATTGGATTCCCTACATTTTGCTCATAGTTACTAGTATGAACCTGGGGGATTGCTTTTACAAGCCAGTTTCAGAGGTGCAGGTGGAAACACAAAACCTTTCTGATGTTGACTGTAAGGAACTTTAGTGGGCAAAGTGAGAACATCACTGATACTAGACTAGATCAGTAAAGCCTGTAATGAGAATATACCACCACTCTGGATAGCATACCCACCAGTGAAAGTTTTCCTTAAAGCAGAAGATAAACCTCTTAAACCACAAGATATGATAGTTGCTCCTTGTATAACATGTATGATGACCAAGAAGAGCTTGATTGTCTCCTTCATAATACCCATGCATGCATTTTCAAACTGCTGTAAACCGCCTCTTTAACAGACTAAATGAGCCCACATCTCAACAGTTTGTGGTAGGCTACATGCTCCAGATCACTGGCTCTCTTGATAGTAATTCAATGGACTAAAAAGTCAGAATCTTGAAGTTCTGACTCAAAAGTCTTGTATCTGTTATTCCATATTAATAAAGTCCGTAAACCATTGCAATGCCTTATGTGTAAGTCCACGGCTTGTCAGTGTGATGCAAAGCGCCTAGGTACATGCCCAGGCTCCCTGTATAGTCAACAGAGAGATATAGGCATCCCTGAAGGTGCCTCAATAATGACCAAGAGTGGAGCATTAACTTGTCTCTCCTGACTGTGCTGGCAGCCTTTGTTCTTCAGTGGAGCAACTCAGTGCTCTTTCACACTGAGCAAGTGGGGATGGCTAATGGGAGATCATGCACAGGACTGCACCAGAAACGGCATCTGACTCTGAAGGGCACAGCAGCTGCCTGGATCCCCTGGGAAGCTGAGGCACAAAGCCAGCTTCACAGAATAGGTGTGTGAGTGGAGAGATGATGGTGCAATTCTCAGCGCAGGGGTTTTAGATGTAGCTAGCATTTCCAGTTGGATGAATATTAGGTAGAAAAAAGACCCATCATTCTAGTTAATTTTCATTATTTTAGTAAAGATAATGAAATTTCTTAGCAAATCTATGAAGTATAACTGGACAAGACTTTGAGGCTAAGTGCTTATATTATAGATTCACAAAGTCGTGTTCTTGTCCTCAACATCCATGAGCTAATAGAGTAATGAAGATAGCCTTTCAGCTTCTGCACTTCTGCTTTGTTTGGTGTTTTGGGCTATGTTTCACCATGCTGGAAAATGCTGATAATGTTCAGGGACTCACATTTCTATCTTTGCAATCAGTTGAATAATATCCCATTTTGCATGCGTTGGGCATGAGAATCAATAGCTTTAAATTCTCCTAAACAGGTGCAAATCAGATGAAAACTGAATTGAAAAAAAAACCAACCAAACAACCTACAAAGAACGGTAGTTTTTATTTAAATTCAGCTAGTCTCCTGCAGGTGTTTTTACTGGCATGATATCCCTTAGGAAAAAATTACTTCATGTATTTTTTAATGGAAAAAGTATTTTATTTCTTTTCAATGAGCTGTGAGCAGCTAAAAAGATGTTACTCTAATGTTATTCAAATTATTTTGAAGCAATTAATTTAAATATTTTTTAAGGTGAAAGTCCAATCCTTTTACTTATGCTAAATAGTCAATTGCAATGCAAATAGAGATCGCAGCCATATTATACAAACAGAGAAATAAGGATAGGGGCTAAAAAGACTGCAGAAGAGCTTGGAATTGGACATAATTTAATATATATGCTTCATAAAGCATGTAATATTTATTATGAGTTTGTAATACATACACAGACCGTGAAAAGAGTAATAAATGGTCTCAGAAATACAGGCAAATATTACTTTGCTTCACTACTCATTGCCTAAATTAAAGCATGTAATGGAATTTTTGCTTTCCAGAATTGAGTATGTATTTTCATCTATCATTGACCCCAGGAAGATTTCCTTTCTTGGTGCCTCATGTACTGAATTAATTCTGTGATTCTGTGAATTTCTTCTCAGATCTCTGTAGGTACCTTAAAGCTACAAGAAGGATTGTACAATATAATTTTAGCCTATATACAGTATAAATATTATGATAAAAAGTGAAAACCTAAAGTGGTTCCAAACAAAAGGAGATATTTCAACATCAAAAGCTGAAGTAGTTGATTATAATTTACTTACCTTACAAATATTCTCATCTGCAGAAATATTTCTTTCCAGGTGTTTAAAGTATGTTCTGTTGCTGTGAGCAAAATTTGCATGCTTTAAACTTCAAACAAATTAGCATAGAGATATATTTTATAATGAACCTATCTAGACCAGGTAAAGTGGAGCAATTAATGGTGTCTGATGCAAGAAACCTTCAATGTCATCTGAAGCCTGATCTCTTCTTGCTCCTGGGCCATATGGAGATGTGGTTGTAGCTGTGCTGTCATGTGCATCTTTCTGGAAGAACCTGTCTGAAGGGACTAACTTTTTCACATTCTCTATCAAGTTCTATCTTACCTTATGGATTTCTGAAATTTATCTGACTCAGCCTCAGAGCTGTAATGCTTAGGGTTTTTTCTTGTTTCCAGACTAAAGTTTTTCATAGCTAATTTATTCCCATTTGTTCTTTTATTCCCATTTGTTCTTGTGTCAGGATGGCCTTTAGCTTAAACAGTTGTTTTCCCAGCCTGATATTTACATCCCTGGAATGCTTACAAAGACTGGGAGTAAAGACAGATGGCTATTGCTTAGCCTGTAATTTGTATTAATTATAATAATTAATCAGGATTTTTGAGTTCAAGATGGTGTGATTCAGCAGGATTTGGTATCCAGCTAAAATTCCTTGGCAGAAAAGTGGATGGGAAATTTTGAGTTAGTAAATAAATCAGTGATCCTATTAGGAAGTGTTTGTTAACAATTATTGTTACTCAGCTGAACTGAAATAATTCTAAGAGGAAAAAAGTGATACACCGTTTGTAGCACTTCACAGTCCCTTGTAAGAAAACCCAAATGGGCCACAGAGGATGTTGATGAACAGTTACCACTCTGGGTGATCTTTCTTTTTAATGGGTCCTTGAGAAATTCCTTTACAACTCTGTCTGCAGTGCTACTTGGTTTGGATTATGAAGTAAAAACCTCTTGATAGTCCCCATTATCAGTGTTTTGACTTCCCTGGCAGAGCAGTTGTGGATGTGTGTAGTGTAATCCTTGGAGATGAAGTAGAAGGATGTGATGTATGCCCAAGACACAGATGGGGCAATGGTCTGCAAGGGCTTTCAATCCACTGCACCAGACCACAGACAGGCCAGAGCAAAATCTGTCTGCTGATCCTGTATTATGGATGTCAGGGCCTCAGGGCAATGCATGTCCCTCCATTCCTGTCTTTAATATGTGGCAATAACTTATCCACTGCTGTAATTTAACATATATTTAACATATATTTCACTAGATTTTAACTTTTCTGATTTGAACTTCCACTCTGCCTAATTTCTCAGGTAGCACCTCTAGCAGTTGAACATCCACCCCGTGTTACAAACATTGGCTTTTCATGAAGGAGATGCTCCAGTGCATTAACAAACAGTCCTTGCAGTTCCTGGTCTACAGATACTCTTCTGATAGCTGGCTCAAGTGTTTGTCCCAGTCCTTGGCAACCTGGATAAAACACCCAAGGCTGATTGTCCCTAAAACTTTTGTAGCCATTTAGGTTAAGCATTTTTGTATCCTTCTAATCTTTGTTTCAAAGAGACTGCAAAATATTCTTAAGACCTGCTAATAAAATATTCAGAAAAGATAAAGTAGAAATGGGATCGTCATCTTACATCCTAATGCTGTCAGAGGGACATGAAATTCCTCTGTATGCCCTTTGCAACAGAGTAAAGGATATCTACCTGACAATGGTCAAACAGCTTCAAGGTGTTGGGAGTTTAACATTAATTTCTGCTGTTGTGATGACCTGGGAATCATTTGATTGTGAGAGATTAATCTTATTGTGACCTTTTTAAAAAATTTGTGTCTGAATTGTCACTCGTGTCAAAATTTCACACTCTCATTGCTGAATGAAACGTGCTCTTCCTTCACCCCAATTCTGTTCTTATTTCGCTCAGCTGTAGTCTTACACACAATTTTCTGTGTGGACAATGATGCACATAGTGCTGCAGTTTAAGATACGGTAGTAATAGCCCCACTGTGCATCTATTTTTGGTAGTACCACAGTAAAGAGTTCAGTTCACCACTTCCTGAGGAAGCATGTGATAAATAATGAATAGCTGCTATTCAGGCAGCACTGTTCATTCTAGAGACTGAATCAGTCAGGGACATTGGAGAGGGAGCTGATCAGTGTAACAATAGTAATGACCGTGCAACCTGCAACTCACTTTTGTCTTCCCTCTGAATGCTTGCAAGAGGACTGAACTTAAGATTTTGTATTTGAATGGCAATTTGAATGCAATGTTTTTATGTTTCCTCCTTTGTTTGTGTTTAATGAAGTTGCTGTAAAGGTAAAAAAAAAAACAAACAACCAAAACCAAAAACCAAACCAAACCCAAGCAAACAAAACAGAAATCCAAACAAACCCCAAACCCACCACCACCAGCAGCAAAAAAACCCAACAAAAAACAGAAAAGAAAGAAAGAGAAACACCACCACCACCCCACCCCACCCANGATCTTCTAATTCTTCACTTCTCCACCCCTTCTCCCTCTCCTGTCTTTCCTGAAAAGCCTGTATCCATTCATTGTACTGATCCAGCCATGTGATGCATCTCACCATGTTTCTGTGATGGCAGCCACATTGTAGCCTTCCTGTTGCACCAAGACTTCCAGCTCATCCTGCTTGTTGCCCATACTGTGTGCATTAGTGTACATGCACTTCAGCTGGGCTGCTGATTTTACCCCTGACACTGGCTTACCACTCTCAGCTTCCTTTGTGGACAACCTGGTTCCATCCCCTATCACCTTCAAACCTAGTTTAAAGCCCTCTCAATGAGGCCAGCCAACTCATGGGCTAGAATTGTTTTGCCCTTCTGTGATAGTTGGACTCTGTCTGAGTTTAGCAGATCAGGGGCAGTAAAAGTTGCTTCATGATCAAAGAACCCAAACTTTCGCTTCAGACACCAGCCCTTGAGCCACTTGTTGATAATGCTGGTGTTCTTGTACCTTTCAGCATCCATGCCTGGATGGAAATGCCAGGAAATGGGCTGCAGCATGGTCCAAGAGCAGCTGGGACCGGGTGCTGCCAGCAGCTCTCTCAAAAGGACCCCAGGACTTGCCAAGTTTTCACAGAGCAGTGCAAAAGTGAGGAGAGGTGTCCAAAGGCAGGGACGGTGCAAAACCGAGAGCTATATAAAAAGGTAGGAGCCGTCCAAAAGCGAGGATGGTCCAAAACGGGAATGGTTTCAAGGCAAAGGACTCTTAAGGCAGGAACTCTTCTAAGACAGGCACCCTGCGCCTTCCCCCTTGCTCTATTTATGCTTTTCCAGACAAAGTGTTCATTTGCCAATTTATACTGGGCACGAAAACCTAGCCAGCCACCAGCCCCATTCCCAGTGTGGGCTCCCACATGGTTCAGCACACCTGTGTGGAAAGGCCTTTGGCTGTTCCCTCTTCTAGCCCACAGAGCTGGAGGAGGAAGCATTTTTCACACCTTCGTCTCCTCCCCATTCAGAGACTTGGGGGTGGTGTCGTGGGGAGAGAGTGAGGGAAGGGGAAGAAAGAAGGAATTTGGAGTGCTCCGGAACAAGTAGTAGAGCACACAAAAGAGAAAGATTTCTCCCACTTTAATGCTTTTCTTCTGGCAGTGATATTATTAAACCAAGGGATGGATAACTTTTTCTAACTCTGACTAATTTCTGTATACGTCAAGTAAGGAGAAAAAAATCCTAATGTAATAAACATGTAAAGTTTTCTGTTTGTTGAACAATGGGAGGGCAGATGTATTAAGAAGTGGGGACTGTCCTGCTGACTTTGGCTTCTTGCACCTCCATGTGACCTTGGGAATATGTCCCTTTCTGCATTTTGCTTTGACGTTTACTGGTAACACAGGCCATACGATTTTCCATGAATGCATTAGCTGATCCTGTGGGAACTCCTTCAAAAGCTAGAAGCTTTGTCTGACAAAGAACAGAAAAAAAATTAAAAAAAATGAAAGCAAGCTGGTCTATAAGCAACTCAATCAAATGTTTTGTTTCACATGTGCTGATTGTGGTTGTTTGATAACTATTATCTGCACAGGAAAGGGTGTGAATGGATGCGAACTATCAGATGAGAGTGACACTGGATTTTTAGTATGGGACATTAATGTATTGAGAAAAGTGAGTAAAGACTAACAAAAATTTTAACTTATATTTAGCCAAAGAGCTACCTGGGGAATGATGCTATGACTGAGATCTCCTTTAGGGGTCTAAAATATAGTCGTGTGAATCAAAAGCCACCTGCAGGGGTGGCTCCTTTCATAGTCAGTGGAAAGATGCAGGTCAGAATAATAATTTTTTAGATTTGTCTATGGTTAGAGTGAGATGAATGCTTCTTGGAATGCGTTTTCCTCTCTTTCACCTGCAGAGACAGACAAAGTGAAAGGCTTGCAGATATGTTCATTGCATACATAGAATGGTGAGAGGAATTCCTCACTAGCCCCAGTCTCCAATCTTAACTCAGTAGCAGACAATTTCTTCCTTTTTCCTCCTAACCACCTTTCTATATATTCCACTGTAATGATTGATTATATTACAGTAACAACCAAAATTAGTTAGGAGGAATATACAGAGACAAATGGTGTCCTAAAAAAGATTACAACTGAGGGCTGGATGGAAAGGATGTGACTTGTGTATGCATTTCAGGTTTTGTATATTATTCTTTTGAAATTAATTAGACATGAATTATACATATTAGCAGTCCCCAAGGTCTCCTCGGTGGCTATAAGCTAGCTTTCCCAACCACAAGTCATTTTGTTTTACAGAAGAAAATCTCTTCTATACAACTTATTTTATAAAATTAAAGCCCTGTGTTTTAAACAACATTTCTGTCTTTTTATGTTTCAGACATAACAATGGTGCTTTCTAAAACCCTGTTCTCATTTAAATACAGGGAAGTTTGGGTGAATGGTGTTTTATTGAATGTTTTGTTTGGTTACAGATTAAGTCTCTGGATCTTGAAGTATACTAGAGAAGAATCTTTCTGGGAGACGGAAGGCAATCCAACATTGGACGGTCCTGGGTAGCTACACTTGGAGAGAAGAGCCTCAATCACTTTGTTTTCCAGATAAAAGCTTTCACTATGAACAGTAAATAACCAAATTGTTCACCAGATACTGGCTTATCTGTTTTAGATGTCTGACTGAGTGTTACCAGTATGGGGTATTAACTTCAAAAATATAAAATGAGAGGAACTTTGTTGAAGAAAATATTGGATGGGCAATTTTGGTGTCACCTTCTGGACAGCTTATATTTTCACCCTGTTCTCAGACTTAATTCTTCCCTCCTTGTATGTTCACCCTTTCTCCCCTGCACCACTGTGTCCAAAGTTTCCATACCTTTTTCTATACAACCTCTGACCCTTGTAATACCTACCCTGTTCCTCACTGGTTAGCTCTTTGCTCCTCCTCAGAATTGAGTTTCTCTATAGCTTCTTAAGGCCTGGAGTTTTCTCAGCAAGATGCAATTCCATCACCCAAAGTCTGGTTGGTACTTAGAGTGATGTGACTTCAACAGTAATGGGTACCCAATACATCTTCACAGTCATAGCCTGGGGATAAAGTTCTTGACAATGACTGAACTGTTTACCCCAAGACATAGAAGTTTCCAGACTGAGTTGAGAAGATGAGCAGAAACACAATCTGGAGCAGTGGATGGACTCTGACTCAGCTGCAGCAAAGGAAATAATCTGACACAGATCTTTTGGCAGCTTCTCTCTTTTAAACTTGTCTACTGTGTGAAGTAATGCGGTAGGAGGAAACCTCCAAAAGGTAAAGGCTAATTATGTCCACATGCAACTTCACAGGGGCAGGTAACCCACATGGCTTCTTGTGCTTCTTACAGTTAATGCAATTTAATGCACTATTCAAAATAATAGCTTTGGGTTTTTTTCCTTTTGAATGATACAATGCCTTAGCCTATCCATACAGTGCTGTCATGCTCTAATTGTAACCAAACAACGTCATTTTTGGATGATTGATGCAACCATAAAGCCTGAAGCAAACATTCAGCAAGGATCACTTAGCAGAAAGTGGTTTTGCAAACAGAAAGGCAACTAACGTCTGACATACCATGCAGACTTCCTGCAGAAATTGATCTCTGGACAATTTGTTTTGTGCTCCTTTCCAGTATACTTGTTTGGTTAAGATTGGCCTAAGTCCAAAGAAAGTGCCAATACAGAATATACGAACTGGATAATTGCTGAGAGTAAGGTCTTGTTCCTACCCTATTCCCAATAGCGTAACACCATCAATCTTATTAACTTTGCCAGCAACCACTGGCAAAGTTCTAGGGTTTTTTTGCTGTTGGGTTTCCTCTTTTAAAATTTTTTTTTTTTTTTTTTTTTTTTTTTTTTTTTTTTTTTTTTTTTTTTTTTTTTTTTTTTTTTTTTTTTTTTTTTTTTTNAGAAGTCAGATCCCGTGTCAGTCAAGCCTCACACTGTCCAAAAAAGAGCCACATGGCACCTTTACCACCCAGGCTGCTAACCTGCATATTTCATGGTCCAGCGACAAATATGTTTGTATTTATCAATTCCATACTTTCAGTTTGTATTGAATCCATGTCAAAGGAAGTTTTGTATTTAATTTTTATCAGTAACCCAAATAATACAGCAAAATGTAATGATACAGGAAAACAAATTAAAAATACCTAAAGTTTTCTTATGGAAATAGGTTTTAAGCAAAGGTGGTGTGATGCATTAACCTTGGTTAGCTGCCAGATCCTACCAAACTTCTCTCATACTCTCAATCCTCAGCAGACCAGGGTGAAAAATCAGATTAAAAACTCATGGGGTCAAGACAAAGATAATTTAATAAAGAAAAGCAAAGGCTGTGTGCAGAGGCAGAGGAAAACAAGACTTGCTTTCTACTTCCCATCAGCAGCTAGTATCCACACATTTCCTGGAAAACAGGACCTCAATGCTTAGTTTGGGAAACAAATGCCTTAATAATGAATGTTCCCACCCTTTCTCCTTTCTCTTAGCTTTTACTGTGAGTGCTGGAATATCCCTTTGGTTAAAGTTAGCTGTCCCAGACTTATCCTATCCAAACTGGTGGCCCACTCCTAACCTACTGGCCTATGATGGGGTAAAGGTTGGCAAGAAAGCTTGCTGAGAAGAAAGCAGCAGTTGAAACATAGGTGTGTTATGAACACTTACCAGCTACAAAGCGCAGCACCTTGAGGGTTGCTAAGATGAACATCAACTTCATCTCAGCTAGTCCCATTACAAAGAGATCTACAAGTAACTTTTCTTCCCCCCCCCCAAACAACAACAATTTCTCATGGAAACATCATGGAGTGTAGCAAATACGTTGAATATAGCATTTTAATTCTCATAATAAACTGGGATGATACATTATGAATGCTTAGGAGAGGTTTTATACATCTGAAAATGACAGTACAGAGATGTTATCTGTTGTACTCTATCAGTAACAGAGACTTTCCTTTGAGGATGGTCTTGGCAGACTGTGGGGCAGAATGTCATTTGCAACCATGGAAAATCATTTCTTTCCAACTGAGGTACTCTAAGGTGAAAAGGCCTAGCAAATATGCTGTGGGCATAATACAGAGAATGCAAGCAGCATCTGGAGTCCACGGTGCATCAGACCAATCCAGATGATATTTAAGCCCAGGTTTATTCGTTAGAAACACTCTCCCAGGGTTTACAGATCCATTTCAAGTAAGGGCAATGACATCTATTTTGCCTAAGTACAAAGAATGATGAAAATTTTGGGGTCAAGTTAAACTTCTAGCAATCACTCGTTGGCATATATGGATGTTATACCCCACTCTGCAGAACATATATATTTCTTTTTTTTTCCTTTGAAACTTATGCTTCGATATCAATGCATTGATAAGTGCTGTGGCTTCCTGTGCCAGTGCACGTGCAGTGTAATACAAACAAGAATGCCAGTTGAGCACGGTTGCTGAATAAATCCATGTTTGTTTTTTTTGGGGAAAAAAGGTGTTACGCAAACCAAAAGATCTGCTATCCTGGGCAAGGAAACAGACTGCATCAAGAGACTTCAGATCCAATTCTTGACCGGGCCTTTGGGGGAAATGATAAGATTTTATGGAGGAGTGCAGAGCTGGTTGCAAGCTACCTGTGTAACTGGTTTCTGGTTTAGCTGTTCTCCATGCCAGCCTTTAGCACAGGTCTGCACAACCTGACCTCACTCCATTCTCCTTCGCCATTGCCAGCAGCTGCAGTGATAGCAGTTCTTTCTGACACAGGGTTGCCATGACCTTGGTAGTTCTTTCTGACACAGGGTTGCCACGGCCTTGACTTTCTGTCTGATATTAACAGCCAGAGTACAATATGGGAGATGTTGGGTTGGCATTGAGCCAAGGGAGATGTCCCATGCTTCCCACAAGCAGAGAGCTGTTTTGCTCTTTTGGCGTGGTGAGGCAACTTCTATGTCAATCTATTCTCCATGGGACCAGCAGAGACATTTTACTGAATTCCTTCTGACTTCATAGGCTTTAATGGAACAATATGTTAGATGTTTCAGTGAGTTAATTGCTTTCCTCATGAAAGCAAAATTCTTGCTTCTTAGTAAACAGAGTCACATCACACCAGCTTTATAAAATGATGAACTAATTAAATGTCAATTTTGGTAACTTCTTTTTGTCATGGAAATACATTATGGAACTGCTTGGGGAACAGTCATGTCAGAACACTTATTTTCTGTGAAAATACTACAAGAAATTGAAGGTTTCATTTTGCTGGGGAATTGTGGTTTGTTTTTTTTTTCACAAACATTAGCAACTACATTACAGTATTCGTAACATTTTTCAATATTGTATAACTTGCAAACACTCAAAAAGAGGTACAGAAAGAACTAAGGGCATAATCCACAAAGTGTTTGTCTTTCCTCCTGTTGCAATTTCATGCATTTTGAAGGGGAAAGATGGAATAGGGAAGGAGAGGATGAACTCTGAATTACAGAGGAAAAGAAGATTGTCCACAATGAATCCTCTTACACCGAAAATCTCAAGGAGGATTAAGCTTCCTAGGTGGAGCCAAGAATTTATTATTAGTTGAACTAAAATCTGAATAGTCTAAAAAAAGTTCTCCTCGGTACAATTACTATAGAACTAACACTGTTAACAATACAGTTAGGGGTGATATATGTAAAATTTCTGTACCTACCCTTTTTCTCTGCTGTTCTGCTCATCCATCTTCTTTCTCTGTTCTTATCATAGCCTCCTCAAGAGGATGGTGGGGGTTTTCAAGAAGTAAACATTGTCCTAAAGTCTTTGCATGGGGGGAGTGTGACACTGTCATTTTTCAGTCTGGCATGTGCTCGAATTATTTTTGTGTGCTATCTAAAACAATATATTTGCCTCCTTTATCTCTAGCAGTCCCCATTTCCATGTTATGGTTGCTTTTCTCTTCCATTATCCTTAAAAAAGTAAAAATAACAAGACATACATGGTTGAAATCCTGCAATGCCCAGTAACTGACCACCACCATACCATCTATGTTTATAGTCTCGAGGATTTTGGTATCTCTCTGTTGCTGTACTACACTACATTTTTATTCTAGGATGGTAGGCAGTTCACCCTACAACCCTTGTTGCCATTACTTGTCATTACTGTACAATTGTGGCTACACTAAAGCTGAAACGATTTAGAATCTGACCTGTAGACAATTGCTGTCACATCTGTGATGTGCTCAGATGGGCTAAAGACAAAAGAGAATTGTGAACGAGTCTGGAGAACCTGTATTGTTGGGTTAATACAAAATCTGTGGCCCCTTACCAGCAATGGCAAACTCATTTTTACTCAGCTACAGGGCTTAGGTTTTGGTTAGGAAGTTCATGTCAAGATTTTCTTAAAGTCAAGGACTTTTCTAGTTACAGAAATGTCAAATGAATCAGTAAGTAATACAAATACTCTGTGAAAGAAACCTACAAATCCTGAAATAATATCAATTTGCATAGTTTTAATAAGGTTGTTCCTATAATGTTAAACATTAAGAAGCACTTATGGGTGGTCTGCTTATGAAGGCTTAATCTTGTCCAAGGTTCTGATGTTCAGCCATAAGGGAGTGTCTCATTATAACTGCAGATTGGAATTTTTATGGTCTGATCATTGGCAGAAAATGTCATTATTACAAATGTGATAAGTGAATATACTAATCACCTCTCTGTCCTGACAGACTAAATTTAACCTTTAACCAAAGTTTCATCTTCAGTATTTCCCTACCCCATTTAATCTTATTTTGTGATTTGTTCTAGTGGTAAGAACACAAATTCAGTCCTTCACCATGTTATGGCCATTATCTTTGATTCTTGTTGGTTTTGTTTGTTGTTCTTTTTTGTTTACTTTTTTGTTTGTTTGGTTTTTTTTTAGCTTTGTTTTGTTTTCTTTAGCTTTTCTTTTTTTGAGGAGGTCTTAGGACATAAATTTGGCCATCTAACTTAGCTTCTATAAAAAGTCTAAGTACTAGCACTTGTTTCCTCTTTAGCATGTATATTTTATGCTTTTTGTGTTAGCAGTATTTTTATTAGTCCTCAGTTGTCTAGTCTAATAGAATTTGGATTTCCAAGGTACTGATTAAGGTCTGCAGTGTGCTTAGAATTTGTGCCCATTAGCGTGAAAGCCTTAAAACAGCAACAGCTGTGCTAGAGTAATTTGATATAAAAAATAGTGTACCTTAACTTGAGGAATTATTGCCAATATGATGTTACCAAGGCCAAAATGAGTCCCCATGCAGGACAATCTAGCCCATGACATGAAACTGTAACTGAACTGCCCATCAAGTTACTCTAAGCAGTTAACTTGGCATCCAGACCCCACTTTGCATCCTCAAGATTCTAACATGATGGGTTTGCAGGAGGATTTGTTTTCCAATATACACTTATACAAATGTCAGTAGCCATAACATCCTTCTGAGGTTTCAGGAGCCCTCTCTAAAGTGTCTGTGAATACAACACTATTGTTTGAAAGGGTGTCAGGAAATCACGTTTTAATGGATCTGCATTGTTCCAGTTCTCTTGTTTGTATGAACCCTGTGGGAACGCTCTTTCAGACTGTAATTGTCTTTAAGCTTTTATGAATTGTTTTAAGAGACCATTAAGTATCCAGAACCAACACTTTTACACAACACAGGAAACTTTACTGAGCAAAGTTGCTTGTCCTCATAAATGTTACTCTTGTAAATATGCTGTTCTGAGACTGGTTAGTTGAGCACTTTAGTAATAATTGCCTGACTCTTCTTTGGTGGGGTGGGGGCATTAAATTCTTTTAATTCATTAAGTTCTTTTAATTGTGGTAACTGTTATATGAGATAATCTGCAGATATTTTCACAGGTGATGAGTATGCCAGGAGAAGAAAAAAAAAAAAAAGTGAATTAATTAAAAAAAAATAAATCAACATTCGTGTCTTGGTTGTTTTCAGTTTGTTTGCAGTTTTCTGCCTAATACAATTTGCAACAATTGTCAGACTGAATCATGAATAAGGAATGTGTCATTCTTCAGTCTCCTAAACGCCAACACAAATATCAAGTTTCTAACTTGTATGGCAATTTACACACTCCCTCACATAAATATAGATGAAGAAAGTACATCGTTGCACAAAACAAAAAATATCAAATATTAAGATTAAACCAGATGGTAAATAAATCTATTTTAAGGGCTATACTGAAGAGGTAAACTGATTAAAATGATAGTTTAGGTCAATTTACTGTAGCCAGTCTTCCTTGGTGATAAAAAATAGCTCTTAATATATACTGTAAATACTAAACATAACCTGATGGCTCATGTGTCCGTATTTGGGAAAAAGAACAGATGGCACTTAGTAGCCTGTGGGAAAATGTTGTAGAGTACTTTGATGCAGTTGTCACTTACATTGAAGTCAAAGCTCTTGCCATGTTCGGTATGTGAATAGATTTTACATAGTTGTGGTGCTTTAGGACTAATACTCTAGCCTAGTCCTAAAATATAAACAAGAATTGGAACTTTTCTGGAGACCTTTGAGTAAAAGGTAAGTAGAGTAAGGGATTTGATGCAGCAGAACAGTAATAGATAGGTCTATATCATTCTATTGCATTGCTGGATTAAGATTTAATTTGCTGCACAAACTGTTCTTTTTCCTTTTCTCTTCTTCTATTGCTGAGCCTCTCTCCATAATTTTTGAAGTCATGGAGAACAGGAGAGGTGCCTGATGGCTGAATGAAAGCCAATGTCACTCTAGTCTTCGAAAAAGGCAAGAAGGAAGACCCAGGCAACTACAGAGCAGTCAGCCTCACCTCCATCATGGAAAGGTGAAGCAGTTCATTCTGGAGGCCATCTCTAACCAGATGGAAAAAAAAGAGTGTTATCAGGAGTAGCCAA
>VWYK01123001.1:0-11357 GCA_013399775.1 Semnornis frantzii
ACACCAGAACAGATTGCTCAGAGTTATGGTAGGTACCTGATGTCCAGGAACATTCAAGGTCAGGTTATATGGGGCTCTGAACCACCTGATCTTGTTAAAGATGAGGTGGCTTAGTGCAGGGGGATTGAACTAGAACATCTTTAAATATCACATCCAACCCAAACTATTCTATGATTTCATTATTCTACTCTTTTACCAAAAAGTTTAAAAGCTAAGCAAAACTGTCAGTCAGGACACTTCAGTGTCAGAGAAGGCTTATTAAAAAATACTGTGGTCAGTAAGGAAAATTATTATAATTGTGAGATGGGGAGGCTGAGTGGAAATTGAAGTGAAAGCTAATGTGGCACTCCATATAAAACCACCCGTTGTTTTGAAGAAGGAGATTTAGCTATCATTTGTAAAGTTCAAGTTTATATAAGCATACTCATTTGTCAGGACAAGTCTGAAGGAGGAGCTTGACAGATAGGGGCTATGCTATAAATTAATTTTTTTTATTAATAACAATACAGAGTTAATTTACCACCTTCTAGGCAACCAGCCTGAAAGACAGTCATGATGACTGAACAGTTTTACAAGACAGTATGCTATATTCTGTACTAGCAATAGAAACTACTGTGAAGTTGCCAACAGTTACCCCTGGCAGGAAACTGCCATACTCAAGCATTTTAGTTACATTCACTTGTGTTTTTCTCACAAAGTAATCAAGAGTCTTAGTCTCCAGAAGTGTCAAAGCTTATAGAGTGGACAGAGTTAATTATTTTACTCTCAAAGGCAGTAAAATGCTCTTATTGAATTGGAGAGGAATACAGAAAGGTGTATTTAAAGATGTGCAGGGGAAAAAAGTATGGAATACATGAATACTTAACACTTAATATAGATGCAGGATACATGAGAATTCCCCTAAAACCTTCCCAAGCTAAACCACCAAACCCCAATGCTCGTTTTCTCCCCCCACACTTGTCTCTCATTAGCCCCAAATAGGCCTGCTTGGGCAGCACAAAAGTCTCTGTGGCTGCAGCCTTGAAGGCCACAGGCAGATTACGCCCCCATAGTTACCCAGATAAGACTCCCTCTGGAGAGCTGAAGGAAAGGAGAGAAAAAGAGATTTGACTTTGCTGCCCACTTATAAAGTGATAGCAGGATTATGGGATTGAATAGCAAAATGATGATTTTTTGGGGTCTGGTTCCTGGATCTGTCTGGTCCTCCTGGAAAACTCTATGGCTTTCTTAAGGGGACCTGGGTCAAACTACCACACAGAGGTAATGTCAAACCAAGTGCTTTTGTCCTGCTTGGCCACCTGAGCACACTGCTGATTCATAGCCAGCTGTCTACGAACAACCCCAGCCACTTTTTCACCATCCAGGGGAAACCATAGAAGAAAACAATGGTGTTATGGCCACAGTCCTTGAAAACAATTACTTCTATTTTAATTTATGCATTGGAGGGATTGTTTTGGAACTCTCCAATGAAGGCTTCTGCATAACATTTTCAGTACTTCACTTGCTGCAGAATCTGTTGCAAAATAACAGTTATTATGTTTTCCACATGAATTGTGAAAGTCTTCAGAAGTTTGAAGGAATGTGTAATTCTCCCAGTTACAAGTCTGAGTAGATGCTCTCAGAGAATATTTCAGAGGAGTTGCACCTTTGGGAATTTCTTAGTAACTTTTTCAGACTTACCTAAACTTCAACTTATTTTTTTCATAAATACATGTTTTAAGACATTGAGTTCCCTTATATAAGCTTGAGTCAATACAAAGATTAATGGCACAAAACCGTAATTGTTCGTGACATCTACAATTGTTATTTGTAACTGAATTTCTTAATCATGTATATATGTAAACATAGTCATAAAGAATCATAGAATCACAGAATGGCAATACTGGAAGGGACATCAAAGATTGTCTAGTTTCAAACCCCTGCCATAGGCAGGGACACCTCCCACTAGTACAGGTCACTCAAGGCCTCGTCCAACCTGGCCTTGAACACCTCCAGGGAGGGAGCAGCCATAACCTCCCTGGGCAACTTGTGCCAGTGTCTCACCACCCTTACTGCAAAGAACTTCCTCCTAAGTTTAAATCTCCAGTTTCAATCTCCCCTCTGCCAGTTCAAACCCATTGCCCCTCGTCCTGTCATTGCAAGACCTTGTCAATAGTCCCTCCCCAGCCTTCCTGTAGGCCCCTTCAGATACTGGAAAGCTACTATAAGGTCTCCTGAAACCCTTTTCTTCTCCAGGCTGAAAAGCCCCAACTCTCATAGCCTGTTCTTATGGCAGAGCTGCTGCAGCCCTCTGATCATCTTCATGGCCCTCCTCTGGACCTGCTCCAACAGTTCCATGTCCTTCCTGTGCTGGGGGGCTCCAGAACTGCACACAGGACTCCAGATGGAATCTGACGAGAGCAGAGCAAAGGGTCAGAATCCCCTCCCTTGCTCTGCTGGCCATGCTGCTCTNCCTGAGGCATGCCACTTGCCTCTGGTTTCCAGGTGGACATTGTGCCCTTGATCACCACTCTCTGCATGCAACCATCTCTCTCATATATAGTTTATACTAGAGAAACTGTATCATTTAGCTCTGAAAATTATGGTGACCCCTCTTCCCTTTCTCTCCAGAATTTCTTGCTGAAGTCATTTTAGTTAACCAAAATTTGGTTTCATTTATTAGGCCGTGCAAAGACCTTATTATTCTGGGGCAATAATATATCAGCTGCACAGGAGAAATAACACACCAAACCCAAACACCACATTCAAGTAGAGGATCATAAGTGCCAAATGAAAATTCATTATCTTTCCAGCGTTTTGCCATTTTACAAGTTTTCATCCACATGTACTTATTATCAGTATTTCTCTTTTACGTGTGGAATGCACTTAACAGTCAGCATTTCCATTTCAGTGTTGCTCAGCAGCTGTATGTGAGAATGTAGTATGTGGCAAAGTAAATTCTTGTCAGTTAGCGCCATTACGTAAAGAATGAAATATAGTTATGGCTGACACCCTGCAAAGTAAGATATCAAATTAGCCTTTTTTTATTATTAAATCATTAAAATAAATAATACAATAAATACAATAGCATGTTTGTACATTAATTTCTTATGAAGGTATTTGTTTTACAGTTAAGTTCTGGTTGTAAAAGATGTGACTGAATGCTTAATGATAGCAAACATGTAAAGAACAGAAAGAAAAAATGTATTTAGAGTCAGTGATGTGTATTCTGGCCCATCTGTTATCTTAACTAAATTTCTATTTTAAAGAAACAGAAAAAGGATTTGTATTGTAGATAGAAAGGTTCAGGGTAGTCATTAGATGAAATCAAAATGAGATTGTTAAAGGACTGAAATAGATTCCCTGTTTAAGAAATAGCAGTTATCTTAATGGATGTCTTTAAAAAGATGTTAGATCAACATGTGTCAATAATGTTTCAAATATAATTTATCCTTCCTTAGGACAGGAAGAGTTGTTTCTCTCTGATTCTCTTAGATTACATTTGGGTAGATTCATTGATGGTGATCTTGTAGAATTCAGCTATTTAAGGAAACCCACCAAGACTCCAGTTTTAAACTTTAGAATGTGGACATTCTGTATTACAAAGTTGCATGACTTTGGGTGCAAGAAGACTCGTGTTGCAGGTCTTGCACCTTAACAAGACAAAATAGCAACTTTTTATTTCTTAAATGCATGCATGTACATTAGATTTCCTGGAACTAATTCCCATATGTGTGTATCTCTTATGCATGTGTGTTGCATGTCTCTGGTGGTCGTGGAGAAGCCAGCCAGCCAGAAATTCTACAGCTGTATTGTGGATGAACTCTTCTTCTGTATTGAGATGTGGATGAACTCTTCTTCTTTATTGAGTAATTTCTGTTCTCATTCACTGAGCTTCCAGCACCATCCTGAGCAGGGTCCCTTTGTCACCCAAGCTTTATCTGCAGAGGCCCCATTGTCCTTAAGATTCTTCTATCTTCTGTAATCTCCCCTTCGACCTTTTTCAACCAGTTCTGAAGACATAAGACCTTTTGATATCAATGAAAGTAAGGCTTGGTTTTTGATATTCTTGTTAACGAATCCAAAGAGATATTGAAGAATAATTCAGGCTGATAAATGTGTTGAAGGAGGGGATGAGAACCTATATTATTTTCGTTGCTGCCAGAGTTATTTTCATGGGAAAAGGGAAAGCATGTTTTTAACTTGGAAATGTATTCTTTTTCTCTAAAAATTTTGAAATTCAGAATTTTCTAATTTGTAAATCTGTTACATTGCAGACAAAAAATAATCCAGAGCTGTTGAGGTGACTTGAACGAGTGTCCTCTTTAGCTACTCAATCAGGCTAGTCTGGAATAAACAGCTCCTGAGCTGTCTTTGGATGAATGGATTTCTGGAAGATGTAGGTTAAGGATGAAACTTAGAAACATTAGGAAACAGTAAAGACAGAGTTTACTCAGTGGAGGAAAGAATTTTGCATTTCCATCTGGCATTTTGAGAATTCATGTGTCAGGCACCTACATGTTACTAAATATACCAGATTCAAACTCTCTGAGACCATTTTGGAGGTTTTAGAAAGCAAGGCATTCTGTAGTTCAGCACTGGGCACACATGCAAATCTTTTCATAAAATATGTGCATGCCAAGGAGGGTCCAAATCACAGCATTAAAACCCACACATCAGTACGTGTTCATTGTTTCCCAAGAAATCATACTGTGCCTGCTGTTGGGCTCTGAGGAGCCATGGTGCCTGCCAGTCTGTCTGTAGGTCCAAAGCCCTTCTCTTGTCCCTGCACACTCTGTACCGTTACGAGAAAGGCTCAGTAGGCATGGGCCAGGCCCCAACACCTCACAGTGGTTTGTGTCTCTCAGAAATCTCCAGGCTGACAACAAGCATTTTCCAAACATTTCACCAGCTCGTCAGGATTTTACTTGTTCAGGGGTAAAATTCTAAACCACCAGAGGTGACCACCAACCTAGGCACTTGCCCATATTCTGTCACACACCCTGCCACTCATAATTGTCCAGCCCCAGGGCAGATCTTAAGGTAGGATTCTTGGGAAAGACCTGCATCACTCTGGACAAAACAACCTGGCATTCCAGTAAGCAGCACAGTGACAGCACAGTGACAGCACAGCTCTAAGCCATTCCCCTGAGGTGACAGCACCACAGACAGCACATGCAGGACCCCACCCAGCGTATCAACTCTGGCCACCCAAAGAAAGCAAATACATCAACATATAGCAAACATACCACATTAGAAAAAAATACATAAAACTCTCTTAAACCTCAAGCCTTAATCAGATCCTTTCATTATCTCAAGCCTTTCGCCTCCTGCCAGAATCACTGTCTTGGTTAAGACAGCCAGCTTACATTAGGTGCTGGATGTGGACTGCCTTGGTTTAACACAGCCAGCTCTCACAAGCCCTCATGTCTCTCTCTACAGAGATGGGAGGCACACACACAAAAACCTCTGGGTTGAGATAAGGAATTTAACAACCTGACTTGATGTACAATTACTTTAGCCTATTTGCAGAAAGGACAGCAAAAAGCAAAAACTGCAGCAGAAACCAGCAATAAAACTGTTTCCCCAATCCAAGAACACAGGAGCCAGCACAGCAGAAAAAGCCAATGCCCCAAACCCAGAAACTGGAAGTCATGACCAGAAGGAAGGTCCTTATGTTACCATCTGAACTCCAAACCCCATGAAACTTTGCTCCAGCCAGCATTTCCATTTTGAAGCTGGCATGATGGCAGCATGGCATTGAATACACGTTAGAAGATTCAACTCAACCCATGGTTGACACATATTCACCAAACTTCTGGGAGCTCATTAATATCTGTAAATGTCCTATCCACATGTGCACTCCCATCCTCTGGTAGTCTTAATGAGATATTCTGATGGTCATCTATAGTCTTCCTCACAGTGTTTGTTACTTGAACCCAAGATATTCACATGCTCTGGAAGGTGTTAGTTCATTACAGAAAACAAATTTCTTGAAAACTCTCTCCTCTTCTTTATCATGAAGAACACTGCTTACTTTATAATTTATCACCTTTCTTCCACAATTTATCACCTTCATATCTTAGGCTTGCATTTCTGTGTCACAAGGACAATCCCTTTCAGCTGTGTCTGTGTCATCTCAAGAACACTGGTTAATTGTGACTGGTTATCAGTGACATAGACAGTGAGATCGAGGGCACCATCAGCAAGTTTGCAGATGACCCCAAACTGTGTGGAAGTGTTGACACGCCAGGGAGATGGGAGGTCATCCAGAGGGACCTGTTCAGGCTGGAGACATGGGCCCAGGTGAACCTCATGAAGTTCAACAAGTGCAAGTGCAGGGTCCTGCACCTGGGATAGAACAATCCTCACTCTCAGTACAGGCTGGGGGATGAGATGTTAGAGAGCAGACCTCACCTGGAGTACTGTATCCAGTTCTGAAGCCCTCATTATAGGAATAACATGGACCTGATGTAGCGGGTCCAGAGAAGGGCCACGAAACTGATCAGAGGGTTGGAGCACCTCTGCTATGAGGGCAGGCTAAGGGAGCTGGGGTTGTTCAGTCTGGAGAGAAGGAGGCTCCAGGGGCACCTAATAGCAGCTTTCCTGAAGGGTGCCTACAGGAAGGATGTAGAAAAGCTGTTTACAAAGGCCTGCAGTGAAAGGATGAGGGCCAGTGGGTTCAAGCCTGAGAAGAGCATCTTTAGATTGGATGCTAGTAACAAGTTCTTTACTATGAGGATGGTGGAGCACTGAAGAGGTTGCCCAGGCAGGTGGTTGAGGCCCCTCGTGTGGAGACATTCAAGGTGAAGCTTGATGGGGCTCTGGGTCACCTGGTCTGGTAGGGATGTCCCTGCTGATTGCAGAGGGGCCAGACTAGATGACCTCTAGGGGTCCATTCCAGCCCAGACCATTCTATGATTTTATGATTAAATATAATAAAAAATGCTTTTATAAATATGTTTAGAGTAAAAGAAGACCTAGGGAGAATGTCCACCCACTACTGGATGTACGAGGGAACCTGGTGACCAAAGACAAGGGAAAGGCTGAGCTGCTGAATTTTGCCTCAGTATTTGTCAGTGACACCAATTGCTCCATGAAGATTCAGCCCTTGGAACTAAAGGACAGGAAGAAGGAGCAGAAAGTGGCCCCCACAGTCCAGGAGGAGATGATCAGTAATGTGTTGTGCCACTTAGATGTGCACAACTCCATGGTACGACATGGGGTACACACAAGGGTACTTAGGAAACTGGCAGATGGGATCACCGAGCCACTCACCATTATTTGTCAACAGTCCTGGCTAACCCAGGAGCTGAGGGTATCTAATGTGATGCCCATCAAAGAGAGGGGCTGAAAGGATGCTCCAGGGAACTACAGGCCTGTCAATCTGACCTTGGTGCCAGGAAAGGTTATGGAGCAGATCATCCCGAGTGCCATCGCACAAGCATGTACAAGACAACCAGGCCATCAGGCCCAGTCAGCATGGGTTCATTGAAAGGCAGGTCCTGTCTGACTAATCTGATCTCCTTTGATAAGGTGACCCACCTAGTGGATGAGGGAAGGGCATGGACATCTATTGATGTCTACCTGGACATCAGTAAAATCTTTGACACTATTTCCCAGAGCATTCCCCTTCACAAACTCATGGCATAAGGCTTGGATAAGTACTCTCTGGCTGGGTGGCTGGGCCCAAAGAGTAGTGGTGATTAGAGTTACATTTGGCTAGTGCCCAGTCACTTCTGGTGTCCCCCAGGGTTCAGTACTGGGGTCTGTCTTCCTCAGCATCTTTATTAATGGTCTGGATGATTAAAAAAAAAAAAAGTTCAAAACAGAGCAATTAGCTGTACCTTCAGCAAATTTATTGGTGTAAACCAATAAATTATCTTAAGATTCTGAGGATATATGTATCACTGTTCTTTGGATCAATGACATCTTCTAAAAAGGATCATTAAAGTCTGTTCTCCACTCTTTCTGTAGATGGCTTCTGCCAACAGGGTTCATTTAAAAAGTGATATTGTATTACTGTAATGGTTCGTCATGCAAAAGTTTCATACATGTCAAAATATGTTTTTAACATTTATTATTCAGACTCCTAACAGTCAGAATACAACTTTTTACTAAGTATTTAAAAGTGTTGGAAAGAATTTATTAGGAAAATACATCCTCTGAGTTCAAGCTGACAACTGTCATAATATTCCTTGCTAAAAGTGAGTTTTAACAACTCTGCAAGAAGTTCTAATCAAAACTAAGAATATACTGCTGGCATAAATGATCTCTTTAACACTCTGCTGGCATTAAAGCAGCTGCCACTGCCAATTTCTTGTCACATATATCAGAAATTATGTTTTCTATCATGACCAGCAGAGCTACTAGAATACAGCAGAAAGTATCTGTATCACTTATACAGATAAAAAATACTTTAAAATGTGCATTCTTTATTTCAATCTTCACTTTCATAAGAGTTACAACAAATAATTTTTGCAACTAATTGTACTAGGACCAGGAAATACATTGTTCTTTGTAGGTATTTCCTGGTTCAGACCTTTACTTTTCAATTTTCAGGTTACTTTGCAATAGCTGAGCTTTAGGAAGTCAAAATTTCCTTTCAGTTACGCTCCTGCTGTTGATTTAGTTACAACTTGTCTCAAATATGCAGTTCTAAATTTCTCCCTAAGAGTTTCATCATCAGAAATACACTGTTTATAAAGTATCTTTCTATAAATGTTACTTGTTGTATATTAAAGCATCACTTTGTGCCTTAGCAGATAATTGTTTACACTTGTACACTGTAATTCTTCAGTGAGACAAGATGATAAAAAACTCTGGACAGTCCAAAATTGAAATGTGAGAAGAAAAGGTCAAATTGGAAGTAGCTTAGAGCTATTTTAATGTAATTACCTGTTTATAAGAAGATGTGAGTGACCCAGGTATGCACTCAGTGTGTTCTCATTCCTGTCTTTAAAATACAGATACACAAATATATATTTTACTCTTCAACTGTGATTTTAGAAACATGATATAAACGAAGTGTAATTATTAGCTAGATTCTCAGAAACTGTAACAGCACCTTTAGACAGTCTTCCCTGATACAAACTCTGCTTACCATTAACACCTGCAGTACAAAAGAAATAAAGCTAGATTACTAGGTTGAGAATTTAGCCCTAATCATGGTAAGAAGCTTTATACCTAAAAATAAAATGTAAGATTCTTTACTAGTGCAAATCAGCGTAGCTTCATTATCTTAATTTGTAGTATCTGGATTTATACCAGATCAAGACTGACACTCTGAGGTCCTGCTTACCTTCAATCATGTGTGTATTTTAAGAGCTTCTTAAGAGTGAACAAGAAAGACACTTGACAGCTCCAAACATGGCAAGCCATAATTGCTGCGTTTTCTGCACAAAGAAATCTGTCTGCTATGATTAGGATTCCCTTTGGCTGGCCTCTCGATATCATGGATTCTCTCCTGGTATATGAGATGAGTGCTCTTTGCTATTTATGTATCACATACTGTGTATGTAGCTACAGATAAATTGCTTTAGGTAAATTATTTCACATTTCCTCTGGTCATTCTGGAGATACTGAAAACTGAGCGAAACATACAGATCCTTGCTTGCTGGTGAAGATTAAATTTAGAGGAAAGACTTCTTCTGTGAGCATATGCAAAGAAAACACTTGGCAAATAAATGTCTGTGTTTTGTTTGGTTTAAGAAAAAGTATGGAAGAAACTCAGAGTGAAAATTTGTATGCTGCTATAGATCACTCTTTTACCTTCTTGTAAGTAAAGCCAGGGTACTGTTACATAACACATCATGTAGTTTTCAAGAACAGTTAGGTCAAAAATTATAATTTAACTTTGGAATACTTTGAAATGATAATTTAGCTTTGGGTCCTTAAAGTGAAGGATCAATTTTAAATAGACAGCTTTCTCAGGAACTTTGAGAAGTATTCTTCTCTTTCTAAATGTTAGCAGAAGAATGAATAATTGAATTTTTTTTTTATTATTTAAAAGGCACATTAATAGTCTAATTTAAGGTCAGCCATGTTAAGCAAGGCAGATTAGCTTGCTTTTATTGCAAGTTTATTTTCTAATGATCACTGTACATCTTTATTTGAACAAGTTTGAATGAACCTTCACATCGTTAGTGAGAACAGATATTTGGTAAGCAAACATTGAGTCTTTATACAAAATTGCAAATCAAGACAGGTTTATTATCTTCTGTCTATGTTGCAATACTGTGGGTTTTTTAATATGAAATGGAGAAACTAGAAGTCATTTAGGAAGTTATATCCTTTAGAAATGCTAGAAGAGGGTACTGAAGTCTACTTTATAAAAATTCTAGGTGCTCATGTGGAAGTATTGCACTAGATAGTCTTAGAAAAGGCAAAAAACCCCCAAACCTGCCACTGGTCTATTTTCTTGCTCTGCATAGATCACAAGTTCATTATCCAGACAAACAAACTCATTGAAAATACTGTTTTTAGGAAAACCTTATTTTAAAAAAGATATGTGGAATTTTGCAAGCATCTTTAATTAATGTGCTACAACTTCAAAAATATTTATAACTGTAAAAATACATATTGCAGCTCATGATGAGTTTCAGCACTTTCAGTATTGTCCCGAAATATTTTACAGTGTTATTCTTTGTAAAAAAATTTCTACATTTAAACATGCAATGTAGGTTAAGTGCTCCAAGTGTGCAATATCAGAGAATGTTATGTTGCATAACTGAATTGTATGGAGGTTTGATACACTTGAAATATCCCAGTTACACAGGATCACTTGATCTTAGATCATCATGTTCTAAACTGATCTTGAAAAGGCACATTTATACATTTATTTTGCAGCTATATAAATGTTGTGTTCATCAGAAGGGCTCACGTAGATTGTTGTAGTTTATTAAAGATGGTTGCTGATTGAGCAAGGAAATCAAGTTGTCACTTGGTAAGTTTCCTTATTTTCTCAAAAAAATAACTTAAACCTGAAGGTACAAAACAAAGGCTATTCTTGCATTACTGTAGGTGAGAATGGTAGATGGAAAAGGAAGGAGTATGCTCTGATATTACTTTTTTATTTTATTTTATATTTTACAGAACTAAGCATAGACATTTGTAATACATAGTGTATAAAACAATGGGATTTGAAATTTCATTTATAAAGTTGTATAACTTTTCTCACTGTGGGTGGGATCTGTGACAAAGTCCTAATTTTCCCAGGGCTGACGACCAAGCATATGTGGAGTTATTCATAAGTGGTCCAGACCTCTCTTGTATTTTCTGTTTTGTGCTTTGTCTGCATTCTAAGTAATTGCAAATGCAGATAAACTTCACCTAATCAAGAGGTGTTCAATGCTAATATTTACTGTGTACAGTTCTGG
>VWYK01123016.1:0-10284 GCA_013399775.1 Semnornis frantzii
TATCTATGTATCTATTTATCTATGTATCTTTGTATGTATGCATCTATGTATCTATGTATGTCTCTATCTATATATCTATGTATTTGTGTATCTCTCCATGTATGTACATATCTATGTATGTCTCTATGTATGTCTCTATGTATGCATCTATGTCTCCCTCGCTCTCTCTCTCTTTTTGCCTTGCTTGGTATATATTCCTGCACATTAAATTGTGATGTTTAAGGTGTGAAGCAAAGATGTACTCTTCTTTTTTTTCCAAGTATGGAGTTGTTAGACTGCGAGCTTCTCTGAATGGGGAGAAGAATAAAATTTATAGAACACTTGCATCTGAAATTAGATCTGTTCATCTAATGCATCCTTGAATAATTTATTTTGCAAGAAATGGTGACATTCGCCAGGTAATCTGATCTGCAATGAATAACTCAATTACCTTGACATGACATACTATTACATGCAGCTTCAGTTGCTATAGTAAGGATACAGAGTGGGGTGGGGAAGAAAATCATCACTCCCCACCAGCCAGTTTTGCAGGAAGAGAATGAATTTTGAAGTTTGCCTTCAGGAAAAGTGGTTACATGTCAGGAACAATCAAGGTAAAAAAAAAAAAAAGTTTGTAGATTATTTCATCCCATTTTACTTCTGCATACTACTGTGGTAAGGACAACTTCTCTGATGAGAAATCTGACACCTCTCATCACTAGTGGGCGTCTAACTCAGCAGCAGAAGCAGATGGAGTCAGGGAAATCGCAGCATCTGTCACACAGGCAGCGATGAAATGCATAAACATTTTTTTGTGAAGATGAAAACTAGCAGATTAGTCTTCTGGTTGCAATACAAACTCATGAGGTCTAGGCTACAAATCTAGCTCCTGGATGAATCATTCTCCCAGGCAGAAGTCAACAATTCCCTCACATACACATACATTCATCCTGTTCTAGATAGGGGCTAAGTACAAGGCAGCCATTTAGCTGTGGTTGAGAGTGACTATTGGGGAGGTGAGTGCTTGGTGATGGTAAATCTAAAGAACAGCAGAGTGAGGTGATCTGGTGGGTTGGAAGAAGGAGTCTGTCCAGAAGATGCATTTTTTTGATATCACCAACACTGAGAGCTTCTAATTGTGCTACTATTAATGTAATTTCCAGGCTTTTTTCAGAACCAAGAAATGCTGGGTAGGGAACAGAGCCTGTGTG
Organism: Semnornis frantzii; assembly: GCA_013399775.1. NCBI lineage: Eukaryota > Metazoa > Chordata > Aves > Piciformes > Ramphastidae > Semnornis > Semnornis frantzii. The sequence goes on from VWYK01123016.1 coordinate 1,191, forward strand.
TGACATATGAAAGTGAATCACATGGCTGGGGAAAAAAAAAAAAAAAATGCTTACATCTGTCTTGAAGTCCTGACACACTTTGCCAAGATTTGTGAATGTCAAACAAGGTGTGGGATTTTGTTTGTAAAATTATGCTCCTGATATCTACTATTTTGGAAGGCAGCTCAGCTCGTGGATTTCAGTCCTGTGATACACTAGGATATAATGCTGTCTAACTGACAAGAGCATGAAGAAGTGATTCAAAGAGAGCAAACACAAGGTCACTACCCAAATGAGCTGAGACAAATTCTGAGATAGGACAGAAAATAAGAAAAACGGAACCACCACACACAAAAAACCCAAACCCAAGCAAACAAAAAACTCCAATACTGAAGAATGCTTGAAATCAGAAACACTTGGGGGCCTTGCTTGTAAATACACAAAGTAATACCAGAAAAAAAAAAAGTCAATTAATTTGTCTGCAGTGAGTGAACTACCTGCCATGAGTGCACATTTGTAAGTCAGATATAAGAATCTGAGAATGACTCAGGATTCAGCTGGTGAATAACTTCACTTAGTAAATGAGCAACCTGTTTGCTTTAGAAGTCAGTTCAAATTGGGAACTTGATTAGTTTGAAAAGGAGGAGGCTGAGGGCAGACCTCATTGCTGTCTGAAAGGACATTGTGGTGAGGCTGATGCTGGGCTCTTCTCATAGGTAATTAGTGATAGAACAAGGGTCAATGGCCTCAAACTAACTGGGTAGGTTTAGACTGGACTTTAGGAAACATTTTTTCACAGCAAGAGTGGTCAGGCTTTGGAATGAGCTGCCCAGGGAGGTGGTTGAGTTACCAACTCTGTATGTGTTTAAAAATCATTTGGATGTGGTGCTTGGGGATATGGTTTAGGGTGAACCCTGTAGAGTAGGGCTATTGGTTGGCCTTGGTGATCCTGAGGATCTTTTCCAACCTGAATGTTTCTGCGGTTCTGCGATAATTAACACAATGTTAATTGCCAAATGGTGTGCATGATTGACAATATAAAAATTGCTTCCTATTTTGACAAATTTGCAGATTGTTCGCTGTCACTCAGAAAGTGACCTTCTTGTAGAGAGCCAGCACGCTGCAACCTGTGTCTTTTCTGTCACATCGGAACGCACAATGTCCTTTTCCACAGCCAACCCTCTCACGCTGGGAGGTGATCATCGTTGTGTCGTAAAAACTATAATTATTTCGTTGTCCTTCATCACTCCATCTCACAAGTTGAAAATGCCTTTCAGCTGCTTGTACAGCAGCATAAAGATGGTGCTTACTCAGTCTTCCAGCTATTTGGTATGCTGTAAAGAAGATTTGGAACTAAGGTACTTCAAAAGGAAAAAATCACGAGGAGCTTGGTGAGTTTTCCGGCCTTTCCTCTAATCCTGAATGATTGGAAATGCAATGCTTTAACTAAAATTCAGGGAAATAAAGTGAGAAAAACTGATGTCTGGCAGTCATTCACTACCAAACACTCCAGCTATATTCTTCATGGAGTTATATGAGGCATTAGTTCCATGTAAAAAAGGGAAATTTGAGGTGCTGGACTTCACCTAAGGCTTACGCAATGTTGTATCTTACAGCTTGTTGCCATCCACTCTTACTCTAAGAAATGCTTCACCTCTTGTTATTTCTACTAATCAAGACTGAGGGTAGAAATGCACCAAAGAAGTAACACAAAACAGGAAATCTCAACCCAAAAGACTGAAGACAAATGCCCCAGGGCAAGAGCATGCAAGTGAAGGACTATCCTGGGAAGAGATTACCTTGCCTCGGAATTTTAATTCCTTTGGACTGGAAATGAAGCAAAGTTTCTTGGTTTAAGGCAGATTTACCTCAGCTCAGTAGTCTTCATTATGTAGCTGGAACTCTTTCCTTAAATTAGCTGGGATTTCTCCATACCATCCAACTTTGCAAATTATATTTCTCGCTCCTGTAATTTAATTGGTAATTTTTTACCCACTTCTACAATGTCAGTCTGAAGTTACCTAAAACATAATCCTCTGTATGTGGCAGTTAATTGTTTCTTAAACCAAATACGTTACCAATATTAATTGTGAATGTTGTTCCTGTATTAATGTCTGTGAATATTGTGCCTTTTTGATTTTTAACAAATTAGCCTTTTATTCAAGATGTGTATTTTCTGCTAGTTCACTCTGCAATCTCCAATGTCATTGTATATAAAAGTGAAGCCTACATTATATGAAATCAGGATTATGTTTTGTTTAAATGACCTTTTTAAAATGAAAAAAAAAAAAAAAGTCCTTTACTGTATTTTACTAATTAACAGTGGAGTGAAAAATTGTGCAAAGCCCGAACCCTCTGAAATTATTGACTGCTGAAAGTGCTGGTACAGTTTTCTTGGAACCAAGTATCCTCTTGCTTGTAAGTCTGCCAGAATACAAAGTAATTAAGGAGCAATGTGGTGCCTTCACTAAAAGATGAACTATAATTGAATAAAGTTCAATTAGTGGATGCTAAAAATATTGATACAGCTTTATGTTTAAACCTGGCATTCTTTCTCTGCTATTTGAAAGTTATGCAATGTGAGTGAGACTGCTGAGAGCACTTGCCACATTTCAGAACAGTTTCTGAGCACGGTGATGGTCTTTCAGCAACACTTAACCAGAACAGTTTCTGAGCACTGTGATGGTCTTTCAGTAACACTTAACCAGAACAGTTTCTGAGCACTGTGATGGTCTTTCAGTAACACTTAACCAGAACAGTTTCTGAGCACTGTGATGGTCTTTCAGTATCACTTAACCAGAACAGTTTCTGAGCACTGTGATGGTCTTTCAGTATCACTTAAGCCAGGAAGTTTGCATTTTACTTGCGAGAGGTGGGGACTGCACCTTGCAATGTACTAGGTGGGGATATGTTAAATCCAGCAAAAGGGCAGTCAAGTATCAGCTTTTTCTGGACTGAAATGAGGTTGTGGATAGGTGTGGGTTTGTCCTATCTCCCATTGACAGAACAAGAGGACACAGTCTCAATGTGCGCCAGGGGAGGTTTACGCTGGATGTTAGGAAGAAGCTCTCTACAGAGATAGTGATTGGCATTGGAATGGGCTGCCCAGGGAGGTGGTGGAGTCACCGTCCCTGAAAGTGTTCAAAAAAGACTGGATGTGGTGCTTAGTGCCATGGTTTAGCTGATTAGAGAGTGTTGGGTAATAGGTTGGACTTGATGACTTCAAAAGTCTTTTCCAACCTGGTTAATTCTGTCATTTTATTTTTCCTGATAATGTTCACTTAATATACTGTCATTATCTAAAGATTCTGGTGCTTTCACATTCCTTTTTAGAACTTCTGTATTGGTCTTTAGGTCTATTTCTCTCTTTTTTTTTTTTTGTAACATCACAGCATATTCAAGAGAGTGACAGAATATGAAAAAGATGTCCAGGGTAGGAAAGCAAAAGATATGTAGGAGAGGACAGAAAAGGAATTTGACTTTACAAGTTCTTTGACACATTTCAAACAAATCACAATTCTAAAATATCCCAAAGTTGGTAATTGCTGCTCACAGTCCCTCTCTCAAGAGTTACAGAATGGTTGAGGTTGAAAGGGACATCTGGAGCTTCCTGGAGCTCATCTCTTTCCCTGGGCCAGAGAATATTTTTCTGATCTGTTCAATTAGCTATCTAAATTTGTGGTGCTTCCTCATTTGATCTGAAATTTCTGTTTTTTTAATGCTTTGTTCCTACTTATCATTGTCTATGCCTCACTGGGACCAGAGACTGAAAAGAGTGATGGAGATGTCCTCTGAGCATATCTGACAAGACCATGTCCTCTGGAATAATTTATTTTTTTTTAATGGAAATGATTGAGATCTTTTATATCATATGCTGAAGACAGAATTGGAACATTTAAGATACATGCTCATTTTTTTTTCCACTGCCAATTTTAGGGTAGTTAAAAATATTGAAGTCAACAGAGACAACACAAAAATAATTGGCAATATTCTCATGTTTTCATCTGCTTAGTAGCACCACATTTCTGTTAGAAATATCACTTCATATTTCCCTGCTCTATCTCAGTTTGAGATATATTGAGATAGAGAACAGAGATATATTGAGATATATTAAGATAGATTGAGATAGTTGAAGACCCATCCAGAGGGACCTGGACAGGCTGGACAGGTGGGCCCAAGCCAGCCTCATGAAATTAAACAAGGCCAATTATAAGGTCCTGAATCTGGGTAGGCACAATCCCAAGCACAACTCCAGGCTGGGTGGTGAATGGCTGAGAGCAGCCCTGAGGAAAAGGACCTCAGGGTCTGGGGTGATGAAAAGCTCAACATGAGCCTGCAGTGTGCACATGCAGCCCAGACAGCAACTGAGTGCTGGGCTGCATCAAGAGCAGTGTGGGCAGCAGGGCAAGGGAGGGGATTCTGCCCCTTTGGTCTGCTCTCCTCAGACCCCATCTGGAGTACTGTGTGCAGTTCTGGAGCCCCCAGCACAGGAAGGACATGGAAGTGCTGGAGCAGGTCCAGAGGAGGCCACAAAGATGCTCAGAGGGCTGGAGCAGCTCTGCTATGAGGACAGGCTGAGAGAGTTGGGGCTCTGCAGCCTGGAGAAGAGAAGCCTTCGAGGAGACACTTAGAGTAGCCTTCCAGTATGTGAAGGGGGCCTACAGGAAGGCTGGGGAGGGACTAGTGACAAGGTCTTGCAATGACAAGACAAGTGGCAATGGGTTTAAACTGGTAGAGGGNCTATGACCCTAGCCTGGCTGCATACATTTTCCCAGCTGAATGACAGGAAGCAGAGCATGGTGAGTAACACTCTTCTGTTTCATTGTTGATATGTCTGTTTGTGTCAGGATGATTTGAAAATTAAATACAATTTCAAAAGATTAAAATTTCCACCTTTGGGGAGTGGGAGGGAGATCTTCTTTAATTAGTCAATTGTATGTTATGAAAACATGATTCACTAAGAAATAGTAAACAAAACAAAAGAAAAAAAAAGTAAAACCCCAACCACAGGGGAAATCTTCTTATTTATATTAATTAAGACTTCTAGTTTTGCAATTCCACAAACAAAAGAGGCTATAATTGCATCTAGATGGAAGCTAAAATGCTATACCAGGAAATGGCCGCTCAGGCTGGCTAATTCTCATGCTCTTTCCCAGCACACCGATTACTGGACGTTACTTGAGACAGCTGTTTGAGTTCTATACCCTTTTCATCTGACCAGCTTAGCAATTACTGAATTCCTATTTATTTTCTCTTAAGAATATGGCATTTTGCACATACCTGGAATGCAAGGCAGCTTTCAGGCTCTTTGTTGAAGGAAATTATGCTTATGGCAAATGCATTAAAGCTGACGCTAAAAGCATTTTAAGCTGATGTCCCTTTGCACATACAGCTTCTTGCTAACAGATCAGAAATTAACAGAGAGGAGCTGGTTTGTAAACCTCACCCTCACACAACTGAGCCACTACTTACATGAATGATCACTGAGTTTTCGGTCTTGCTGCATCAGAGAATTTCTGACGAATGTTCATTATTTTGTAATCAGAAGACAAGGACACAGGGCTCATTTATACTAGAATCATAGAATGGTAAGGTTGGAAGGGACCTCAAAGATCATCCAGTTCCAACCCCCTACCATAGGTAGGGACACCTCCCACTAGTACAGGTCACTCAAGGCCTCATCCAATCTGACCTTTAACACCTCCAGGGAGGGAGCAGCTACAATCTCCCTGGGCAACCTGTGCCAGTGTCTCACCACCCTCACTGCAAAGAACTTCCTCCTAACATCCAGTTTACATCTGCCCTCTGCCAATTTAAATCCATTGTCCCTTGTCCTGTCATTGCAAGACCTTGTCAATAGTCCCTCCCCAGCCTTCCTATAGGCCCCCTTCAGATACTGGAAGGCTACTCTAAGGTCTCCTGGAAGGCTTCTCTTCTCCAGGCTGAAGAGCCCCAACTCTCTCAGCCTGTCATAGCAGAGCTGCTCCAGCCCTGATTCATCTGTGTGGCATCAGCCCAGCCCCATCGTCTTTGTGACCCTCCTCTGGATCCGCTCCAACAGTTCCATGTCCTCCCCGTGCTGGGGTCACCTGGAGTACTGCACACAGTACTCCAGGTGGGGTCATACCCTCAATGTGAGATTCATCATATGCCAACATGCAGGAGTGCCCTACTCATGCAGTTATACCTCAGTTCAGATTTATTCTCATACAACACTTAGGCACAATGAACATTGCTTTGAGGTACATGAGGTATTAAGGATTACATCCCAATTCCATCTGAGTATTTCTGTGACTCTCTAAACATATGGCTTGGTGGTTGTGTTGGAAATTTTCAAGAAATCTGGAGGTGTGTGTATTAGAATTTGGAAGCTGACCCATGGCACTGTGTGATGCTGTAAAAAGGAGATATAAATATACATATATATAAAAAATTTTTTTCCCTCTCTAATGTTGCATGCAGATGAATGGTTCTGTCTTTTTGCACTACTAATTAGTGCAGATTAGAAAATGCATTTCAGGATAATGATCTCAGCCAGATTGCTGTTAACCCCTTCTTCCTTTAGATATTCTTTTTGATGCTATTCACAAGGACATTTGTAGAGCACGATGTGGCACACAGACACCTTAGTTTTCTAAGGAGAAATACAATCTATTGCAATGAATGTATTTTTTTCTCCTCTAAAGACTCCTCTGGCAGTGTGATCTTGCATGTCTCTGGAAGAGACATTTTGAGATGGGATGAAGGTCAAGAGAACAATGCAAGTGAGAAAGGGGGATTAAAGAGGGAGAGGATATTTATGGGTAAACCAAGGAGGCTATGCCTGCAAAGCAAAAAAAAGATCTATGGGAAATCGAATTTTGATTGTAGGGTATCCTTGCAAGGATTAGTTCTCATCCTTCCTTTACTCCTGGCAGCACGAGCTCAAGTGCTTTTGCTGCTAATGGCTTCTCCAACATTTAACATAACTGGCTGTCCCTAGGCTCACTTCTTCAAGCTGACAGCTTCTCAACCTGCTTAATACCAGCCATAGTGCAGTCATGAGGAGGCACTCCTGGGGCCTTGTAACCTGCTATGTAAGCGCTGTTCCTATTCCTGATGTTCTCAGGGCCTTAGTGCCTCCCTCTGTGTTCCTACATTTCACTGCAGGCTATGCAGCAGAAAAAGCTTTTGACTAATTCCATTAAAGCTATTGAAATAACATACAGAAATGCAAATAAATGTAGGTGAATCACAGTAAAGTGGTTCTGTTCCCTCGAAGAGAGGATGATGGGTTTATTAGTAGCCTTGCCATAATTTTTCTAGAAAAAAATGGTGATACTAAGAAAAAGGTTTACCTGATGCACAGGAGAGAACATACATTTAATAGTAAACAACTACCTGTTGGGTGCTTTAAATTAGTCCAGCGTTAAAGTAGGTTATCTTACAGCCACATGACAGCTATGTTAGTCTCTGGTTCAGGCTGAAAAGTACTCCTCACATTTCATTATTCCAACTCTTCTTTGCTCCCTATATACTTAAAAAAAAAAGGGCTTTTAAGTTCATGAATCATTCAAATTACAGGGTAATAATTCATGTAAGACAGTTCATAATCTTCTTTACTTACACTAATTCAGAAAAGTATATTTAATTTTTCTTGAAACCTCTTCAGTTCTACTCTTGCAGAGTCCAGCCTTCCAGAACTTCCTGCTTGTGGATGTTTTTGCTGTTTCTTGGCTTTTGACATTCAAACCGTTTTTCCTTAAGCTTGCTGCTTTCCACGTTATCCCTGCACTTTAGGAACGGCCTGGCTTTCAGTTCCAAGCTCACTTAACGTGCTGATTACAGCTGTTGCCTCAAATTTATTTTTGCAAAGTTAATCCGGACTACTTTCAAACCAGTTTCTGTCATTTTCGTTCACTGAAGCTGCTGGTTGAAATGCCTCTAGCAGCATCCACCCTGCTGGTTTTCAACATTCTTGCTCAATCCATCCCTGAACTGGATGCTGGTTTGATATTTTAAGCTAATTTATCTTTTAGCTGACTGTCTCGGAGCATTTTCCTTTTAATTTTATTTGCTTCTGTGGACTATTTTCTTCATTATCCAAACATCCTGCAGGTTGACACCTTGTTTCCTTACCTCCTGTTTTCTTTTTGGGTGGGTAAAGGTTGATCTCAGGTAGTGATAACGTTAAGAAAATATCACAGAATCTCAGAATGTTAGGGGTTGGCAGGGACCTCCAAAGCTCATCCAGTCTAACCCCCCCTGCCAGAGCAGCATCACCTAGACCAGATCACACAGGAATGTGTCCAGGCAGGTTTTGAATATCTCCAGAGAGGGAGACTCCACTGCTGCTCTGGACTGTCTGTTTGAGTGTTCTGTCACCCCCACAAGTAAAAAATTCCTCCTTAAATTTACATGAAATTTCCAACACCTCAACTTCCACCCATTATTTATGACCCTGTCCCTGGGGATCACTAAGCAGGGCCTAGCTTCATCATCCTGGCATTCACCCTTTACATCTTTATGAACATTGATGAGGTCACCTCTCAGTCTCCTCTTCTCCAAGCAGCGGAGCCCCAGCTCCCTCAGGCTCTCACCAGGAGAGAGATGTTCCATTACCTTCATCATCTTAGTGCCTCTGTGCTGGACTCTCTCTAGCAGTTCTATATCCTTCTTCTACTGAGAGGCTCAGCATTGGATGGAGTACTCCAGCTGTGGCCTCATCAGGGCATTTTACATTTTCATCTTACATTTTCATCCCCAAAGCTTGGAGTTCACATTTTAGACATATTTTTGCCCCCTCCATCACTCAGGATTGCATGGATTTGATTGTATGGATTCAATTTCTAAATCTGTGTTCTTCTGCTTTAGAAGTTCCCTGTTCTTACTGACTTCAGCACCACCACCTGTAGTTAGTACTACCACAGGACTATTTGGTCTCTCATCTCCTTCCTAAACATGATCCATGCTTGTAAATCTTGCAGGCTGAGCTATCTTATTTTAAAATGTGGAAAGAATTGCACACCTTACAAAACCACATAGAAACACAGAATCAGAGAATTAACCAGGTTGGAAAAGACCTCTAAAATCACTGAGTCCAACTTACTACATAATATCTTCTAATTAACTAAAC
>VWYK01123031.1:5163-25154 GCA_013399775.1 Semnornis frantzii
TTGGGGCAGAGTGGCTGGAAACTGCCCACCAGAGGAATACCTGGGGGTGTTTGTGCACAGCTGGGTGAAGGTGAGCCAGACCCATGCCACAGGATGGTGACAGCAGTACAAAAATGGCTCCTCTGCAGGGCCCTGTGCCCTGTGTTTGCACCCTCAGGTGTGGGTTAGCTGCGCTTATTTAAGCCAGCCATGAGGCAGTGGTCTCCATGCTTTTTTCCAACCAAGGCTTGCTGGACTTGTGAACAAATTTAATGCTAACTTCCTTACATTTTCCCTTCTAATAATACTCATCTCAGTTACCAGAAGATGCCTGTTTCCAAAGGCCTGCAGTGACAGGACGAGAGGCAATGGTTTGAAATCAGAGAAAAGGAGATTCAGATGGAATGTTAGGTGTTCTGCACTGTGAGGGTGGTGGAGCACTGCAACAGCTTGCCCAGGGAGGTGGTTGAGGCCCCAGCCCTGGAAAGGGAGTCAACAAAGCCCTGGGCAACCTAATCTAGTGGAAGATGTCCCTACTCACTGCAGAGGAGGCTGGACTAGATGACCTTTAGAGGTCCCTTCCAGCCCAAACCATTCTATGATTCCATGATCCAAAGTCTAAGGTGCTCCATGGAGAGTTAAACTTAGGAATTCCTCTGGCATTCTGACAAAGAAAGTTTCCATGTTCTTTTACAGCTGCATGTAAATTATGAACAAGATTGGTCCAAGCAGACTGGTCCAAGCAGCTGTCTGGACCATACCTAGCTCCCTGGTGGCACTGGTGCTTGATGACAGTTGACTCTTTACATTAGAGCCAGCAGCGATGTTGACATAATGATCCACACTTTGTGTGGTCAGCCAGGAGGGGGAAAATCCTCTGCTTCCCAAAGTGAAGGAGAAAATGAGCAGGCTGGAGGAACACATTCTGAGAAGAGTCTGCTGAAGAGGTGCTGAGCACACCTGAGCTGTGGCGTGGGAAGCAGAGCAGGGCAGCTTTGTGCCATGGGATCGTTTTGCATGGGGGATGTCCTCCACTGGGAGAATAGAACAGATTCTACCGGAGACAGAGCACTGCCTGGACACTCTCATGATGGCTTTTGAGAGTTATCTTCTATTTTAGCTTTGGAATGTCAGGAGAGAAGGTGCACACATATAGGCTTGAGTGGGTTGTCCTGTGTCTCTACAAGGCCATAGAATCACAGAATTGTTTCAGTTGGAAGAGACCTTTAAGATGAACAAGTCCAACTTTCAACCCAAGACCACCACAGCCATTAAACCATGTCCCAAAGTGCCATGTCCACATGTTTCTTGAACACCCTGGGGGATGGCGACTCCACCGCCTCCCTGGGCAACCTGTACCAATGCCTGGGCAGGCACTGGTCCTTCTGCTGGAGCCTCCTCCCGGCAGACCCAAGCACTCCTACATCACATCCTAGCACAGATGCTTTCCTGCTTAAACCTCAGAGCCTTTGTTCCCCTGTGGCCCTCTTTAGCCAGCGGCTGAAACACAGAGCAAAACCATCCCAAACCTGCCCTGTACCCTGCCATACCTCTACAACATCAGCAAACTAATGCATGAAAAACATCTTGGGCTAGAAGGCATCTTGCAAGAAACAACAACAAAAGAAATGTCCTATGGAAGCTACAGCTGTGGAGCAGCAGGGTCCAACTCCTAGCAGAGACATGGCCTGTGCCACCAAAGGGAACTGCAGCCTGTGGCAGTGCCACCTACAACCCCAGATAGGCTAAACTGTCAGAAACACTCATCTGTCAGCACAGCTCTGTCATCACCACTGCCCTTGCCAGCAGTGGGGGAGTTGATTTCTTTCCACACCCTAGAATTACCCTGGCAGACTCTGCAGGTAATGCTAAGCCACAGAGTGCAGGCCACATGTGCATACACTGCCTTGGCCTTGGTTTGATTCCCTGCATTAAAGGCAGCTGGGCTTCCTCTCCTTCCAACTAAATAATAATTACACCTATTGTTCCCAGTGGGCAAAGAGACCCTGCTCACACCTATGCAGAAAGACAAGGCATATAATTAACACCTTGCTGGGATAGAGAGCTTTTGTTCAGGTTAGTTATTATGTGGCTTGCAGCCTGAAAACAGTGCTCCTTACATTCATTTCAGCTCATTTCCTCCCTGCCTCACAGCTTAACTCCCTGCTTCTTCCCAGGTCTTATTGTAGGAATGTGTCCAGGAGTAGTGTTTGGGAGTCATAGAATCACAGAATTGTCAGGGCTGGAAGGGACCTTCAAGGATCATCCAGTTCCAACCCACCTGCCATGCCTCACACTAGATCAGGTTGCCCAGAGCCACATCCTGCCTGGCCTTAAACACCTCCAGGGATGAGGCTTCCACCACCACCCTGGGCAGCCTGTTCCAGTCTCTCACCATCCTCATGGTGAAGAACTTCTTCCTAACATCCAATCTGAATCTACCCATTTCTAGCTTTGTTTCATTCCCCCCAGTCCTATCACTACCCGACACCCTAAGAAGTCCCTCCCCAGCTTTCTTGTAGCCTCCATGTACTGGAAGGCCACAAGAAGGTCTCTTCGGAGCCTTCTCCTCTCCAGACTGAACAGCCTCAACTCCCTCACTCTGCCTCCATAGCAGAGCAGGTCCAGTCCTCTGATCATCCTTCTCTGGACAACACCCTCCAGCACCTCCAGATCCTTACTGTCACAGGGGCTCCATAACTGGATGCAATACTCCAGGTGGATTCTCAGCAGAGGGGAGCAGAGGGCCAGAATCCCCTCCCTCACCCTACTGCCCACACTGCTCTTGATGCAGCCCAAGCCAACACCTTCGTATGGATGCCCCCAAAGCGTGGTGTGCACCCCACCTTCTTTCATGCATGTGGCTGCTGGGGCTGTTGTTGCTGCTGCCAGACTATGTACAAACCAACGGTGAAGGTCTCCACCAAAGGTGCAAGGCAGAGGATGGGTCTTTCACCTTGAGACTAGGGCTACAGGAAGAAGGTGATGTTCCACCAGATGGAATGGGCTTGAATAACAGCTCATTGCTGTCCTCTTCCTCCTTCTTTTCTCATTTCTTCATTGCCCTGTTCTCATCCACACCACAGCTCTACATTCTGCCTGTTCCTTTGCCATGTGCTGACTGAACCCTCTGCTGACCACCATGGTCCAAAAAAAAAAAACATCTCCTCTTTGTTGTTTTAGGATTTTACATTTTCACCATAGGTTTCATTTTTCAAGTCTCATTTGCATTAGGAGATTGCTGGAAAGCTGCTGTCATGGCAGACAGGCCACATGCAGACAGGATCTGAGAGAGTTGGGGTTGTTCAGCTGGGAGAAGAGAAGGCTCTGGAAGACCTTAGAGCAGCCTTTCAGTATCTGAAGGGGGCTACAAGAAAGTTGGGAAAGGTCTTTTTAGAAGGGCTTGTAGTGATGGGATTGAAAAAATTCTTCCTAATGTCCAGTCTAAACCTCCCCAGTCACAGCTTGAGGCCATTCCTCTTGTTTTGTTACTAATTACCTGTGAAAAGAGACCAGCAGCAACCTCTCCACAACCTCCTTTCGGGTAGCTGTAGACAGCTGTAGAAGACCAGAAAGAGACTTTTTACAAGGGCTTGTAGTGATAGGACAAGAGGCAATGGACTGAAGCTTGAGGAGGGTAGATTTAGACTGGAGATGAGGAAGAAATTCTTGAGAGTGAGGGTGGAGAGACACTGGCACAGGTTGCCCAGGGAGGTGGTGGCTACCCCCTCCCTAAAGGTGTTTAAGGCCAGGTTGGATGAGGCCTTGAGCAACCTGGGCTGGTGGGAGGTGTCCCTGCTTATGGCAGGGAGGTTAGAACTTTAATGAGATCTTTAAGGTATGTGCTGGTTTGAGGCTAATTGGAATATTTTAATGAAAAGAATTGTATTATAGGCTGTGAAAAGCAAACAATGTTGATGTCTGCTTCACTCATAGGCTTGCTGAGATGTATAAAAACAAGGACACAGACATAGGTAAGAGAGCCTCTGTCTTTGGGAGCTGGTGTGTCTGCTGGCCTTCTGCTGTGTAGCCCAACTCATCGCTGCTTCTAACCCCCCTTGCCCATCCTCCAAACTCACCTTGCATGTAAGGCAGACCCTGGGATAACGTAGAGGGGTGGAAAGAAGGTGGAAGGGTGGTTGGGAGCCCCTCCTGGGGGCTCTGATTTCTGGGGGGGAGATTGTGTTTCTGTACTACCTTTAACTTGTATATTTCTGTATGTATTTGTGTATATTATGTGTGTGTGTATATATATATATGGTTGTATATTGTGCTAAGCTGTAAATAGAGCTTAATTCCTTAAGTTCCAGCCGGATGAGTCTGGTATGGGTGATTTTCATAGACGGGGGGGCAGGTAACTCCCAGACCATCCCAAGGTCCCTTCCAACTCAACCCACTCTATGATTCGAGCCTGTGGTTCAGTGCATTCAACAGAAGGACTCCAAACAGGCCAAAGCCCTGCACAAAGAGGGAAGCAGAACAGTCGTGGCTAAGGGCAGAAAGGAGGTATACTGGGAGAGCACAGATGCGGTCCTCTCTTCTAGCAGCACTCTGCAATGAGCTCAGGCTGTCTCTGCAGCGCAGCCAGCTGTTTTACCCACACAGTGCTGTGAGGCTGCAGAGAATGTTGAACCAGAGAATGTTGTCAGCAATAATGCTGCAGGGATACAAATAGTGCAGCGAAGAATCACTTCATTTTAGGGCCACAATCCCATCAGCTAGAGCACTGCATTTCCAGACTAAGGTCTGGTTTTACAGCATGCACTTTCAGGATGGCAGCTTCCAAAGCTTTCAAGGCTGCCCCCCACCACACTGTAAAGCCCCAGAAGCCACACAGGCAGAACAGGGAGATCTCCCCACTCCAGTGCCCCCATATCACAGCTTCTGTGTGTGAACTGCTGACAGGACTGCCACAGGCAGTGGCAGCCACCAGCACTCAGGAAAACGAGACAGAGAGCAGGAGCTGAAGGGAAGAATCTACACTAAGGAACCAGAGCAAGAGCAGAAACCAACTGGTTTGGCATGACCAAAGAGTCATAGAATTGCTTCAGTTAGAAAAAACCTTTAAGAGTCCAAGCATTCTCTGCCTCTACCAAGGCTGGGGCTAAACCATGTCCCTCAGCACCACACCTCTGTCTTTGAAACACCTCCAGCCACCTCCCTAGGGAGCCTATTCCAGGATTTGAGAACCCTTTCAGTCAAGAAGTTTCTTCTAATATCCAACCTAAACCTCCCCTGGGGCAACTTGAGGCCATTTCCTTTTGTTCTGTCACTAGAGAGAGAAGATCTTGACACCCACCTGACTCCAACCTCCTCTCAGGGGTTGTAGAGAGCTCAAAGATCTCCCCTCAGCTCAGCCTCCTCTTTTCCAGGCTGAAAAATCCCAGGGCCCTCAGCTGCTCCTCCTCAGCTCTGTTCTCCAGCCCTTCTTTGTCACCTTTCTCTGGACCTGCTGCAGCACCTCGATGTCCTTCTTGTAGTGAGGACCCCAAAACTGACCCCAGTACTCAAGGTCCAGGTCAATACAGGCTTTGAGTGACAAGGGAGCAGCTGCAGCTTCTGCCTTCCAGCACAAGGTGCTGGCAAGCAGTGGAGTTCCCAACACCCATAGCCAGCATTGCATCACTTCACTCCTGTGATGGTTTGGGAGTTCCCTGCCCCTCCCCCACTTTGTAAAAGCACCCAGATTAGACTCAGTCGGCTGGAAGTTAAGGACTGAAGCTCTATTTACAGCTTAGCACAATGTACAAGCAGAGATATACACAATGGACAGGAATAGTTGCAGAAATATACAAGGTAAAGGTAATACAGACACACAACAGCGCTCCCAGAAATCAGAGACCCCAGGAGGGGCTCCCAACCACCCTTCCACCTTCTCCCCACCCCTACACCTTACCCCAAGGTTTGCCTTATGCGCAAGGTGAGTTTAGAGGATCGGTTGGGGAGTTTAGAAGGAAAGTGGTTAGTGAGGTTACTCGGCAGAGAGGAGGAGGCCAGAAGCTAGACAGCCCCAGAGTGTCTGCAAGCCAGAGTGTCTTACCTTTGTTTTGTATTCTTTTCTTATCCATCTCAGCAAGCCTGAGTGAAGTAGACATCACCATTGTTTTCCTTTCACAGCCTATAATTTTCTCTATTAAAATATTCCAATTAGCCTCAAACCAGCACAACTCCAAACTCTGTCCAGCTGGTACTACTTGCTTTGGCAGGGTCTCTGCAACCCCAGGCTGCTGGTTTGCCCACTGACAGCTATAACTGTAAATACCCAAAGCACCAAACCAGCACAACCTGAGTGTGCAGGAGCACTCCCATCAGAGGGGCAATGGGTTTGAACTGGCAGAGGGGAGATTCAGACTGGATCTTAGGAGGAAATTCTTTCCAGTGAGGGTGGTGAGACACTGGAACAGGTTGCCCAGGGAGCTTGTGGCTGCTCCCTCCCTGGAGGGGTTCAAGGCCAGGTTGGAGGAGGCCTTGAGTGAGCTGTACTAGTGGGAGGTGTCCCTGCCTATGGCAGCGGGTTGGAACTAGAAGATCCTTGAGGTCCCTTCCAACCTTACCATCCTATGATTCTATGATTAAAAACACCTAAGTACCGAGTTCCTTTGATGGGACTGCTCTCTGCTGCCTGTCGTCACCGTGCAGCCAGAGGTCAGCTCTGTGTCAGAGTTCTCCCAAATCAGCTGGATTAACTTCAAACTCCTTTGGCAGTTCCATAGACTAACAAGGTGCACAGTTGGACTGGTAAGCTTGTAACATTGCCTCAATGCAGACAATGCAGCAGCAGTGCTTTGAGGAGCAGAGCCCTAAGAAAGAGCATTTCGCATCTTTGCTAACTTCATAAAGCCAGTAACAACTATGTTTTGGGGAAAGAAAGGGCAGCCACATTCATGCAGTCCTGGAAGACTGAAAATTCCTGTCCTGCACAGTTCTGTCTTCATTTTCAGCCTCCAGATGCAATGGCATCTGGTGCCTTGAGGTTTCAGCCCTTCTAATTAACAAGCTTTAGCTCCCACTGCTGCAACTAGAGGTGATTCTGTGAGCTCAGGAAACATTAATTGCTCTTTTTCTTCCTCCCTGTTCTCATTTAAATAACATCCAGTCCCACCCTACCAATAAGCCACTTTTAGGAGCTTTAAAAAGGTTTGTAGATAACACAATCACAGAACGTTAGAGGTGGGAAGGGACATCGAAAGATCCGCACATCCAACCCCCTTCCCAGAGCAGGACCACCTAAGGCAGGTCACACAGGGATATGTCCAGGTGGGTTTTGAATATCTCCAGAGAAGGAGACTCCATAACATCTCTGGGAAACCTGCTTCAGGGCTCCAGCAGCCTTGCAGTGAAAAATACTTTCCTTATGTTTATGTGGAAACAGGAGATGGCAGGAGATAGGTGAGCAGTTAGGTAAAACAAGCAGCAGGTTCTTCTTTCTTGAGAAAAGGAGGCTGGGGGGAGACCTCCTGTCTATCTCTACAACTCCCTGCAAGGTGGAGTCACTGTCCCTGGAAGTGTTTAAAAAGAGGCTGGATGTGGCACTTGGTGCCATGGTTTAGTCGATTAAATGGTGTTGGGGGATAGGTTGGACTTGATGACCTCAAAGGTCTTTTCCAACTCGATTAATTCTGTGATTCTGTGAAGGGAGTCGGGGGGGAGGGGGTTGTGTCTCTTCTCCCTAGTAGTAAGTGATAGAGGAAATGGCCTCGAGTTGCCCCAGCGGAGGTTTAGGTTAGTGATTAGAAGAAACTTCTTCACTGAGAGGGTTCTCAACCACTGACACAGGGAAGTGTTTGAATGCCCATCCCTGGAGGTGTTTCACAGAGGCAGAGCTGTGGTGCTGAGGGACGTGGCTTAGCCCCAGTCTTGGTAGAGTTAGAGAATGGTTGTACTCAAAGATCTTAAAGGTCTTTTCCAGTTGGAATGATTCTGTGATTCTATACCACAAGAAGCATGCAGAGGTGCTGTGCCTTTCCTCTCACAGCTACTGACAGAGGATGGTTAAATGGATTGGACACAGAACATTTTGCCAATGGGCTCTGGTTTCAGACCTCAGTCCTGCAAAGGAGCTCGAAGGTCTCTCATGTACATAGCCCACCAAAAGTGGTAGGACCTAGAGAAGCATCTAAACCCAGCCTGACAGCGGCATCCCTCAGGCACATGGTGCCATTACTGGACTGCGATTTCAAATGTTATTGTTAGAACTAGCAGCTTAAGGTCTGATGTAGTAGAAGACTCAAGGCCCTCCCAACACCCAGGTGACTCCATGTCTCTTATTTTCAGCAGCTGCCTCTGAAGAGGTTAAAATATCTCTGTGAGAGGCAGGAGAAGGACACAGTGTTGGAGGTGAACGCTACTTCCTCTATCCTATCTAAGCCAGCCCAGGACAGCAGCCAAAGGAGTTTTTGTAGATTCATAGAATGGTTTGGGAGGGGACCTTGAAGATCGTCCAGTTCCAACCCCCTGCCATGGGCAGGGACTCCTCCCACCAGCCCAGGTTGCTCAAGGCCTCATCCAAACTGCCTTTAAACACCTTCAGGAAAACAGCATCCACAACCTCCCTGGGCAACCTGTGCCAGTGTCTCACCACTCTCACTGTCAAGAATTTCGTCCTCGTCTCCAGTCTCAATATGCCCTCCTCAAGCTTCAATCCATTCCCTTTCATCCTGTCCCTACAAGCCCTTGTAAAAAGTCCCTCCCCAGCTTTCTTATATGCCCTTTTCAGGTACTGGAAGGCCCCCTTCAGGTAATGGATTTCAGATCCTTTTTGTAACAGCAAGTCAAGAGAGTTCAGTAGGGCCTAACAGGCCAGAGGCATAAAGAATTTGTCCCAACTGCCCCTGAAACACCTTTTGTACTTTCCAGGGGTGGCTTCTAATCTGCTGGTGCTTCTGGTGCCTGATGATAATGGAGGTTGTACTGCCTTGGGCATTCTCTGCCAGGATCTCATCTGGTCCCCTGAATGGGGACAGCAGATGCACTTCCCTGGGTTCCTCATCCATTACCTGGATGAAAAGTTCTCTGCTGCCCCAGCTATCTCAAAAGAACTATTCTGGAGAGTGTGGCTTAGCCTTGAAAAAGGCCCTGTTGAGAGCAGACGAAAGAACTAAGATTCAAGAGAAAAGCAGCAGCAAAGCTGGATCACAGCATCTGATTGAAATCTTAGGTTATACTTACAGTTGACTGAACTCCCCTTGCCCTCCCCTCCCATTTTCTCATGACAGAATGAATTGCTCTATCAACAAGTGTAAAAGGAAATGATTAATTTACCCCTCCCATCCAAACTGATTACCAAGACTTCCATATCTTCAGGACCTGGGCAATAAATGAGCTTCCTGTGATTATAGCCAGGCACACCAAGAGGGCTCTGGGTTTAGCATTCACGCCTCTAGGTCAGAAGCTGTAAGGACCACACAGCCTAGATGTGGTTAGCAGCAAGAGCAGCAGCAGGAGCAGCAGCAGCAGCAGCAGCAGTGTTTTTAGCATGGCAGACAGTAACTCCTGAAGTCTTTGACCTTGTGCACAGTAGTAAGCTTGTTTAAACAAAACCAGTCATCCCAGCTTCCTGCTGCAGGCAGCGGCACATGGAGCAGAGGCTGGTGGGAGAATGCTGGAGCGCTGCTCACCCTGCCCGGCAGACCAGGGCAAGGGGAATGTGCCAGCCGGAAATCCAGTTCCAAAATGTGAGGCTCAGCTTGCTGGGGGAAACACAAGAAGGATTGGAAGCTCCTGTCTCACAGAAAGACAAACTGCTGCCAGCAATTAATGGATGGTATCTTGCTTTCTTACATGGCAAGCTTGGCTCCTGGTGAGATGGGAATTCAGCATGAGCTGGAAGCTGCAGTTTCTTCCAGCTCCTTTTCTTGTGGTGGCACAGTTCCCAGTTGCTGGTCTTACTGTGTGCCAGGCAGAAATCTGTCCTCCTGCTATCTTTGGCCTCCATGCTATCAAGTGCTGACCCTGATTGAGGGCTGTGCTGGTCTGAGTTAACGGAGACAGCAGAGCTTCTCTGCAGTAGCATGCTCCCCGTCGCCAGCCACGGTGGGCACTCCAGGCTGCAGATCCACGTGGGGATGTGATGGTCACTCTCCTCTGTTCTCTCCTTCAGATCAGATGTTGAGCCAAAGCCTCTTCTCCAGCTGCTTTCAAGACAGAAATTACAAACTGTCACTGTCAGAAGGATAAAAAAGAGAGCTCAGCCTTAGCACACAGGCCAGCATCCCCCGCGCCTCCCTCTCTGGAGGAAAATGGTTTCTGCGTTAAACTTTCACAACTAAACCTGAAACCCAGTGATGTTTGGTTTAGGTTTTGTTACAAACCTAGGAAACAGGCCAAGTTTTAAAAAAGAAAGGGGAAAAAAAATAAAAAAAGAAAGAAACCTGGGCAAAGTTTCAAGCAAACCAAGCCCGATTTATAGTTCTGAGTGGAAACCATACTCAATTCACGACTTTCACAAGGGCTTGATCTGACACCAGGCACAATCTGGCAGCCTCAGGCTAACTTTCTCTTCAGGTTACATTGGATGCCAAGCCCAGCATGTCTCCTCAGCCTATCCAAGTCGATGAGATCCTTGCAAGAAGGAAAGATTCCCTGTGGCAGGCACTCTAATGATCCCACAGTAGCAAAGCAGTACCCATACAGCAGTGTGCCTCACACAGGCGACAGAGCTGCCTTCTAGACAGAACTGGAATATATCAAGGGCTCATAGAGTGGTTTGGGTTGGAAGGGACCTCAAAGATCATCCAGTTCCAACCCCCTTGCCACGGGGAGGGACACCTCCCACTAGCCCAGCTTGCTCAAGGCCTCATCCAACCTGGCCTTGAATGTCTCCAAGTAGGGGGCACCCATGATCTCCCTCTTCCAGTGTCTCCCACCCTCACTCTAAAGAATTTCCTCCTAATCTCCAGTCTCAATCTGCCCTCCTCAAGCTTTAATCCATTCCCTTTCATCCTATCACTACAAGCCCTTGTCAAAAGTCACTTCCCGCCTCTCCTGTAGCCCTCTTCAGGTACTGGAAGACTGCTTTAAGGTTTCTCTGCAGCCCTCCAGGCTGAGCAACCCCAACTCCCTCAGCCTGTCCCCATAGTGGGGACATATACTGAGAGCAGTCAGTCTAAAATACATCATATCATTCAAATTCTAGCCTGTAATTTTTCAGCTGTTGGGGTTTGTTGAAGTATATTTTTCCCCTCCACCCCCCATTTCCTTTAATTGTTTGTTTTGCTTTTAATCTCTTTGCTGCTTTGGCACAGTTGGCTTTTTAATCAGATTGCAGGCCAAAATTCTGCTGCTCTAATATCAAAGGCCATAAGTTGGTGCAGGAATTGACACTGCTGCTGCAGCCCTGATAGTGATTCGCCAATTTCACCGAGAGATAAGGGCCGTGCCTTACTGTGTGCACATCCTGCTTTATCTCTGAACCTTCTCCCCTCCTCTGGCTAACACTGATACTTGTGAACGTTTTAGACCTGCTTTGAAACTACCGAAGGAAAGTGTCCATCTGAAGAAAGCCATGACAGCTGTGCCAGTGCTCGGCAGGCAGTGTAGCAGTCAGCATTTCAGAGAGGGAGGAGGAAGGCTGAAGTAAATTAAATAATGGACAATCAAACCCAGCACAGGATCCTTCCTGTGGAAGATCCTTCCCATGGAACTGTTGGAGTGGGTCCAGAGGATGGCCACGAAGATGCTTGGAAGGCTGCAGCAGCTCTGCTGTGAGGACAGGCTGAGACCCTTGGGGCTCTGTAGCCTGGAGAAGAGAAGGCTGCCAGGAGACCTTAGATACTGCCTTCCAGTATCTGAAGGGGGCTCCAGGAAGGCTGGGGAGGGACTACTGACAAGGTCTTCTAATGACAGGAAAAGAGGCAATGGGTTTGAACTGGCAGAGGGGAGATTTAGACTGGATGTTCGGAGGAAGTTCTTTCCAGTGAGGGTGGTGAGACACTGGAACAGGTTGCCCAGGGAGCTTGTGGCTGCTCCCTCCTTGGAGGTGTTGAAGGCCAGGTTGGAGGAGGCCTTGAGTGAGCTGTACTAGTGGGAGGTGTCCCTGCCTATGACAGGGGGTTGGAACTAGATGATCCTTGAGGTCCCTTCCAACCTTACCATTCTATGATTCTATGATTAATCAGTGAGCCAGTTCCCAGCTTCCACCATTATTTCACCTTGTTCAGTGTAACATCTTCCCACTTGCTGCCAGCTTTCCACTTCCTAATACTTTGTAGATGCAGATAGTGAGGGTTTGTGCATCCCTGAGTCTGAGGAGCTGCCCAGGGCATGCAGACGGCCCTAAGCCAGCACACCAGCACCAGGGCCATGTAGTCCGTGCCTCATAGAGCTGTACCAATGTGCTCGACTCTGAGTAGACTTTCCTGGGATTAGCAACTGGGAACATGCAGTGTGTGCTGAAGGTTTTGTGGGACTGGCAGGCTTATCTGTCAACAAAAAAAAAACTAAACCAGATCCATCAGCACTGCTGTGTGCATACCCATCCCAACTCTCTGTGTTTTCATCAGCTTAAACATAATCTTTCATGAACAAAAACGCCACAAGGAGCAATCCCTTGTATAGGATATCAAAGAGCCATCTTCAGACACGGCTCCAGTTGGCTTGGCACGGAGGAGGTAAAGCATCCCCAAGCCAGCAGGAAGCCACAGGGAAGTTTTAGTTTGCTTGCTGGAGCCAGGCTCCTGGAAATATGCTGTGCTCTGTAGTGGTTTCAACAGCAACAGCAACAGAAAATGCGACAGCGAGGACGATGGCCTGAACATGTGAGCTGTTCCCCATGCAGCCCAGGGCCTGCAGGGCATCAGCACCTCCTTCCTCAGGTCTCTTCTGAGATGGGCTTTGCTTCCCAGGTGGTCCTTTACTTGCAGGAGGATATTGAGGTGCTGGAGTGTGTCTAGAGAAGGGCAAGGAATCATAGAATCATAGAATCAAGCAGGTTGGAAGAGACCTCCAAGCTCATCCAGCCCTACCCAGTCAACCAGACCATGGCACTAAGTGCCCATCCAGGCTTTGCTTGAACACCTCCAGGGATGGTGACTCCACCACTTCCCTGGGCAGCCCATTCCAATGCCAATCACTCTCTCTGGCAACAACTTCCTCCTAACATCCAGCCTAAACCTGCCCTGGCACAGCTTGAGGCTGTGTCCCCTTGTTCTGTTGCTGGTTGTCTGGCAGAAGATATCAACCCCACCTGACTACAACCTCCTTCCAGGTAGTTGTAGAGAGCAGTGAGGTCTGCCCTGAGCCTCCTCTTCTGCAGGCTGCACACACCCTCAGCCTCTCCTCACAGGGCTGTGCTCCAGGCCCCTCACCAGCCTTGCTGCCCTTCTCTGGACACCTTCCAGCACCTCAACATCTCTCTTGAATGGAGGGGCCCAGAACTGGACACAGCACCCAGTACAGGGGCAGAATAACCTCCCTCATCCTGCTGGCCACACTTCTCCTGATCCAGGCCAGGATGCCATTGGCTCTCCTGCCCACCTGGGCACACTGCTGGCTCATNTCTCCAAACCATTTAGTTTGGAGAAAAGGAGGCTGAGGGGAGATCTCATTGCTCTCTACAGCTCCCTGAGAGGAGGTTGGAGCCAGGTGGGGTTTGACTTTTCTCTCTAGTAAAAAGTGATAGCACAAGAAGAAATGGCCTCAGGTTGCCCCAAGGGAGGTTCAAATTGGATATTACAAGAAACTTCTTGACTGAAAGGGTTCTCAAAGACTGGCACAGGCTTCCCAGGGAGGTAGTTGAATGCTCATCCCTGAAGGTGTTTCCAAGTGGCAGAGATGTGGTGCTGAGGGACATGGCTTGGCACCAGCCTTGATGGTTGGAGAATGGTTTGACTCCATGATCTTAAAGGTCTTTTCCAACCAAAACAATTCTAAGATTCCATGACTTTATGATTTGGGTGCAGACAGAGGCCCTCCTCTGGCTGCAGATGTGCAGGTTGAGTCACTCCCCCTGCCAATATGCCTGCAGGTCCTTCAACCTGCTCCCTTCAAAATCTCCTCTTTGAGCTACTTATTGGCCTCACCTTCACCTTGCTGTGTGCAGCAACCGGAGACAGGTTGTAAGCAGCAACTGGAGACAGGCTGTGAGCAGCAAACACTGCCTTGCACCTCCACAGGCACATCTGCAGGCCAAGAGGGGCCTGCTGGGTACTTTGGCTTCCTTCTCTGCAACACATTGAACCTCAGCAAGCCATGGCAGTCACCTCTGGGCACTCTTCTGAGCCATGGGACCAGCCTGCAGATTTTGCTCATCTCTACACAGACTTTGCAGGGAGTCAAACCAAAGTAGAGAAAAGCCTAAAATCACAGAATGGTTTGGATTGGAAGGGACCTCCAAAACTCATCCAGTCCAACTGCCCTGCAGTCAGCAGGGACATCCTCAACTAGATCAGGGTGCTCAGAGCCCTGTCAAGCCTGACCTAGAATATCTCCAAGGATGGGGCCCCAGCTACCTCCCTGGACAACCTGTTGTAATGTTCCAGCACCTTCATGGTGCCGAACTTGTTTGTAACATCCAATCTAAGTCTTCTCTCTTCTTATTTCAAACCACTGCCTCTCATCCTATCACTCCAGGACTTTGCAAACAGTCCCTCTGCAACCCCAGTCCTTGCCAGGGAAAGGCAAATTTACCAAATTTACCAGGCTGTGTGACCTTTCCAAGGATAAATCACTGGAGGAGACTAAGGTTAGGAATGAATTTTTAGGTGCTAATAACTGCTGCCAAGGATGGCACCATTCAGCTTGTGCTCAGAGCAAATTCTTCCCTCACAGAACCCCAACAAAAGGAAGCTTATTTCAGCAGGAGTGATTCTTCTTCATGCTAGGCACACACCACTTCCTCAATCCAGGTGTCTATTTACATGCTAAGTATCTTCCTTGGAGGAGAAATGAATTAGGCAGCCACACTTCCTGATGAGGCCAGCTGAAAAGATGCAAAGAGAAAACCCATCCAACTGAAGCACAGCTGGACAGTTCTTCTTGTTCTTGTTATTTGATGCCCTTCAGGACAGAAAGAGAGTCCCTGTTCCATTGTTCCAGTGACAGAACAAGGGCTCCTGAGACCCCAGCCCTTCGTTACAAAACATTGCATGCTGGAGCAACCACAGCAGGCCACAGCTGGCCAGCTCTGGGAAAAGCAGGCAAAGAGTTTGCTGACTTAAAATGAGTTGAATTCACAATTTATGTCCCCTGCTAGCTGGAATACACATCACTCCTCTGGAAGGAAATGCCAATTACCATCCATCTGGTTTTAAAGGGCTTCACATGAGGTGTTCTGTCTGCAAAGTGAAGCTCTAGAATTTGGCTGTCCAGTGGACATCCTGGTAGAGATGTGGTCCTCCTCGACTAGCTGCCACTAGCCACTGCCTGACAGTGCAAATGGGTCAGGCACACACTCGAGCTGCCAACCACAGTTCTGCTTCAGTCAGTTGCTTGGGATGTTCCTCTCATGCCTATCAGCATCACTCCTCTTATCTAGAGTCAGCACAAGGCATTTTGCTCCTCCATCCATCTCTAGCATGCCTACTGGTGAGCAAGCAACCTCACAGGCCTTGAGCAGCTCCAAGTGCCACCTCCACACCTGTGGCCCTGAGGAGGGAAACCCCTGCAGAGCTCCAGAGAGGATGGGGTGCATGCTAACAAAATGACCCTCCAACACTTCTTGGGTGACCCTACACATCTGCCTCTCTGTGACCTGACAGCAATCTGGCAAAACATGGAGTATGGGGGGCTGAAAGACTAGACCTGGCAAACTGGATGTGAGAAAACTATCCAGGAGCAGCATCCCAGCCTATGGCAGAGGGCTGGAACTAGATGATCTCCGAGGTCACTTCCAACCTTACCATTCTATGATTCTATGATTCTATGATCGTCTACGCTACATGCTTTAGAGCAGCACACGTCCATCCCATGTTGCCTCAACTCCTTCCTCACTGCTCCTTCTTCAGCAGCTTTGCTTGGAAATGAGAGGGCACTGGGAACATTTGTGCCTTCAGCCTCAGCCTGTGAGCCTCATTGTGTGCCCTGAAGACACAAGCAGGACTTGCAAGCACTCTCAAGACCTTTTGCTAACATAGAATCATAAAATTATTGTCCTACTGTCCTCAGCACCACATATCTGCCACTTTGAAACACCTCTGGGGATGGACATTCAACCACCTCTGTGGGCAGCCTCTGCCAGTCGTTGAGAACCATTTCAGTCAAAAATTTTAGTCTAATATCCAATCTAAACCTCCCCTGGTGCAGCTTGGGGCCATTTCCTCTCATCCTATCACTCGTTCCTAGGGAGTGGAGCCCAACTCCCACCTGGCTCAAACCACCTCCTCTCAGGGAGCTGTAGAGTGCAATGAAATCTCTCCTCAGCCTCCTCTTCTTCAGACTAAACACCCCCAGCTCCCTCAGCTGCTCCTCACCAGCCCTCTTCTGCAGACCCTTCCCCAGCTTCCTTGCCCTTCCCTGGTCCTGCTCCTATCCTTTAGTGTCTTTCTTGTAGCGAATGGCCCCAAACTGAATGCAGTACTCAAGGTGTGGCCTCCCCAGTGCTGAGTACAAGGGGTGCTGTCATCACCCCATTTCCCAGGTTCCATGCCTCCCTTTCCTTTCCACAGAAGCCATTGCTCAGAAGGAATTTAATGAGGGGGAAAAAAAGCCACCAAAAATCCTTACCAAATATATTGGGAGGGGGAAAAAAAAAGGGAACCCAACACAACTCCAAAAGATGCAATTTTGGAGCTTCCGAAATGAATGAAATGTTGCAACCAAACTCCTAAAGTAGAGGGGGAAAGGGCAAATATATCTACAATTCTTGAAATAAATGTTTTGTTTTGAAAACATTTTTATCTGTGGCATTGATGAGGGGACAGGCAGGCAGACAGACAGAGTCTGCTCAGCAAGTTTGTTGATGATACCAAACTGGGAGGCTTGGCTGATACAGCTGAAGGCTCTGAGGTCATTCAGCAGGAATTGAACAGACTGAGAGCTGCTGGGCAAAACCTAATGAGGTTCAGCAAGGATGAGTGCAGAGTCCTGCACCTGGGGAGGAACGAGAAACTGCACCAATACAGGTTGGGAGGTGATGTGCTGGAGAGCAGCTCTGTGGAGAGGGACCTGAAAGTGCTGGTGGCCAAAACGTTCTGCATGGACAGCAATGTGCCCTGGTGGCCAAGAAGGCCTACGGGGTCCTGTGGGGTATTAAGAGGAGTGTGGCCAGCAGGCTGAGGGAGGTTCTCCTCGCTCTCTACTCTGCCTTACCGAGGCCACACCTGGAATGTTGCATCAAGTTCTGGGGTTACCAGTCCCAGAGGGATCAGGGATCTACTGGATAGAGTCCAAAGGAGGGCTGCAAGGATGGTGAAGGGACAAAAGCACTGCCTGGTGAGGAGAGGCTGAGAGCCCTGAGGCTGGTTAGCCTGGAGAGGGGAAGGTTGAGAGGGGATCTGAGCAATGTCTATCAATAGCTGAGGGCTGGGGGTCAGGAAGGAAGGCACGGGGACAGGCTCTNTGAGGTCCTGCTCTGGCAGAGGCGTTGGACTGGAAGATCTCCAGAGGTCCCTTCCAACCCCTAACATCCTGTGATCCTGTGGAAATGCCACAGCATTTCATTTCAATGTCTTTAAAGGCAACCCTTTGATTTGCTAGTTTGAAGTGGCATTTCCTACTCTAAAGAGACCTGAAATAATAGAAAGTGTGAGAAGCAAGAGGGATAAAGAACCTCAAACCAAAGTATTAGATTCCAAATGTGATTTGAGTTGACCTAAAATAACATGTTGAGGTTTTTCCAATTTCCCCCAAACTAAATGGAGGGGAAAAAACCCACCAAAAAAAAAAAAAAAAAACCCAAAAAAATAATTTGCTTTGCACCAATCCAGTTCTTTATGCCTCCATTTTCCACTTCAGTCCCTGAACTCAGGCAGTTATTTTCTCAGCTTTTCCACTGGGCAATATTATCTCCTTTGTGCCTCCCTGCCATGCAATGCATGGGCAAACACGAAGTGAGCAGCCAAGCTCTGCTCCTTTAAGGCAAACCAAACCCTCAAGTGCTTCATTTTTAGTCCATATTAATTTCTGTGTAAGAACTGAGTTGGTATTATCCAGGCCACCCAACTCATTCCTTTCAGGAGCACCTAAAACCCTCAGTGCTGTTGTGGTCTTTGCACAAGTGCATGAATCAGAGATTCATAGAATGGTTTGAGTTGGAAAAGACCTTCAAAATCATTGCATTCCAGCCCCCCTCCCGTGGGCAGGGACACCTCCCACCAGCCCAGGTTGCTCAAGGCCTCATCCAACCTGGCCTTAAACACCTCCAGGAGGGGGCAGCCACAGCCTCCCTGGGCAACCTGTGCCAGTGTCTCTCCACCCTCACTCTCAAGAATTTCTTCCTCATCTCCAGTCTGAATCTACCCTCCCCAAGCTTCAGTCCATTGCCTCTTGTCCTATCACTACAAGCCCTTGTAAAAAGTCTCTTTCTGGTCTTCTACAGCTGTCTACAGCTACCCGAAAGGAGGTTGTGGAGAGGTTGCTGCTGGTCTCTTTTCANAGGGGATGCAGGCAGGCTAAGAGGAATCTGTTCATATTTAATCTTATTTCTAACTCTGTCACACTTACTCTGTGGCTTTGGCAAGTTGATTTGCTCCCATGGCTCAGTTTCCCTGAGCAGAAATCAGCTTTATCAGCCCTGCAAGCTGTGGTACCTGCTTGTGCTGCACTCTCCTCAAAGCAGCACATTAGCCACTGTGCTGCTGTGCAGCAAAATTCCTCCCCCCCCCTCCATTTCTCCAGCTACAGAGCATCACAACACTTTTGGAATCATAGCATCACAGAATCATTGAAATGTTTCAGTTGGAAAAGACCTCCACGATTATCAAGTCCAACACCACCACAGTCACTAAACCATGTCCCCGAGTACCATGTCCACAGGTTTCTTGACCACTTCCAGAGATGGTGGCTCCACCACCTCCACTGGCAGCCTGTCCCAGTTCTTGACCACTCCTTCTATAAAGACAATTTTCCTGATCTCCAACCTAAACCTCCCCTGGCACAACTTCAGGCCATTTTCTCTCGAGAAGAAACTGACCCCCACCTCAGTCCTTGCAGGTAGTGGTAGAGAACAATGAGATCTCCTCTAAGCCTCCTTTTCTGCAGACTAAACAACCCCAGTTGTTCTCCAGACCCTTCACCATTGCCCTTTCCTGGACCCAGCCCCTCAATGTCCTTCCTGGAGCAAGTGGCCCAAAACTGAACCCAGTACCCAAGCTGTGCCCAGTACAGGGGTATGATCACTTCCCTGGTCCTGCTGGCCACACTATTCCTGATCCAGGCCAGGATGCTGGTGGCCACCTGAGCACACTGCTGGTTCATCTTCAGACAGCTGTCAACCAACACCCCAGGTCTTTTTTCTGCTGGGCAGTTTCCAGTAACTCTGATCCAAGCTTGGAGCGTTCATGGGGTTGTTGTGATCCAAGTGCAGGATCCAGCACTTGCCTTTGTTAAACCTCATCCTGTTGACCTCAGCCCATGGATCCAGCCTCCCCAGGCCCCTCCATGGAGCCTTCCCACCCTCCAGCAGATCCATAGCCCCTCCCAACTTAGTGTCATCTGCAAACTTACTGAGGGTGCACTCAATCCCCTGCTTAAGATCACTGATAGAGACATTAGCTCACATCCAGTGGTCTAAACCCTCCTCAGGTGTCTGTCCCTTTGGGGATGTTACTCTGCTGACAAGGGCAGCCAAGCTTTGAGAAAAACAGCTCGTACCCTCCCTTGGTCATGTTTTTGTATTGGTTTGGTTTTTGCATCTTGCCCTTGGGCAGGTTTCCAGGGGTGCCTCAGAGCCTCACAAGAGACAGCTGTGCTCACTGTACCAGCCACTGCCTCTGCCTGCTCCTCCCCAGGACATCTGTCTAGAAGATAAACACAAGCTTGGGCAAATCCTGTGACACCCACTGCAGGGAAGCTCTTCACAGAGCTCTTCCTCTGGAGCTGCCACTGGCAGACCTATCACAGAAACACGGAATTCACCA
>VWYK01123032.1:281-11567 GCA_013399775.1 Semnornis frantzii
TCAAGGCCAGGTTGGATGAGGCCTTGAGTGACCTGTGCTAGTGGGAGGTGTCCCTGCCTATGGCAAGGGGTTGGAACTAGATGATCCTTGAGGTCCCTTCCAACCTTACCATACTATGACACAAAAATATATATATACAGCCAGATTGATAGTAATGGATAGAGGCAGATTCAGGAAGGGGTTGTCCACCATGTGGTAGGGTGGCTATGTAAA
The DNA here is from genome assembly GCA_013399775.1 of Semnornis frantzii. Classification (NCBI taxonomy): domain Eukaryota; kingdom Metazoa; phylum Chordata; class Aves; order Piciformes; family Ramphastidae; genus Semnornis; species Semnornis frantzii. The sequence goes on from VWYK01123032.1 coordinate 495, forward strand.
ACAGGAACAGCAGGAACAAGGGTGCTGCTGAGGGGAGGGGGGAAGTGAGCAACTGGAAGTTCCTGTGTTTTATAGGGGCTAGAGAGGAAGTGGAAGTGGTCTAACCATTACACCTGGGATCAGGTTCAGACCACCCCCCCAGGAAGGAGTCAGGAGGACCTGGGGTCAGGTTCAGACCATCCTCTGCCAGGAGGATTAACCCTTTGCACAATTTTAACAGTCCTCTTTAAAACTGTGGTGCCTAAGTGTAAAACTCCTAATGATGGAGCTGCATTCAGCTTCTTGCAAATACTTTCTCAAAGCATACGTTTTTAATATTGGCTTGGAGGAAAACCAGATATGTTTTTTGGTTGGAAGAGACCAGGCTGCAAGGAAGAGGCATTTAGCTTGGCACTATTGACCTTGTAATGCTACTTCTTGTCTCCAGCTTCCCTGAAGGGAACATAAACTTCCTTGTGCTTGTACCGTTGCAGCAACACAGTGGCAACAGAGGGGGCTTCACCTCCCAGAGTTCTCTTAGCCTAAATGGTTCTTCAAAATAGAGACCTACAGGGCCACATCCCAAGTGAAGTACCGCTTCTTATTAGATATACACCCATATAGATCACTTACATTTCAAACACACATTTTTATTATATGCTATTCTTCAAGAAATAACTGAATGAAAATCCAAAGATATGCAGAATCTGTACAAATAATGAACATTTTGGTCTTAAGAGAAACCTGACCTCATGTCACAGGCCAGGAGCTCTACTGAGTCCGATCCCACTGTGCAATGTGTGTGGAAAATGATGTGTTGACTGGCAAAAAGTAAGATCCTGTTCAGGTTCACAACAGTCTTGCCCGTTGAAGCCAATAGGGGCAAAGCTGCAGGGTGGAGGTGTAGCTTTCAGCATCTGTTAAAATTGTTATGTTATTTGATTCCCCCACCCCCCCCACCCCCCTTNCCCCCCTCCCCCCCCTTTTTTTTTTTTTTTTTTTTTTTGTCAGATATGTAATGGAGTTGATACCTACCCCATGCCTTCAACAAGTTTTCACAGCTGGCACTACAGTATGTGTCTATTTGTCCTTTCTGGTAGCTTTGGGTGGCTGCCAAAATTGCTGAATACAGCCTCAGCCGTGTTTGAATTTGAACACACGTCTTGTCTTCTCTGAGATGCTGCTAAATATAAATAAGTAATGTGCAATTGCAACAGTCAAGCTGGTACTTACCCATCCTCTTGAAAGCAATACTTGGAGTTCCCAGCACTCTGCTTTTGAGTATTCTGTAAGGCTTCTTGGTGAAACGTATTGTTGTGGGTTTTGTGTTGTTTTATTTTTTGGGTGGGTTTTTTTGCTTTGTTTTGCTTTTTCTATGGGGGGCAGGAAAATCTCTACACAGTGTAGTTCTGAGGTAGTGCTGTGAGAGACAAGCATTTTTCAGTAGGAGTACTACTTTGGTTGCAATGCCATGCTTCATTATTTGGATTCTTTCTTACTGCATGATAAATTGATGCCTTAAGGTACATGACCAACAAAAGAGACCTGTTGTGAGTCATTGGCCTGCCTGACTTTCTCCTCAGCAGCAGCTGCTTGGAACATCCAGCTTCAGTGGATCAGGATGTTGCAGGAGTGGTAGGAACTGCCTGACTGGTCTCTGTACATTTTAGCAGAAATACTAATATCAGAGGGGGAGGATGATCACTAGGATAAATCTGTCATTGGGATTACCTTTCCAGGTAGCTTGCGTTATTTTATGTGAATATATTTCAGAGCTGATGCTTGCCAATATACATAGTGTGGACTTTGGAATCAAAACCAGTGCTCCACAAGCTTTTCTTTTAAATGGGGCATTTTTAGCTTCTCTTTTAGGGCTTCTCGAGTTTCCAACCAAATGCATATTCAGCTAGAACAAGAGAGGCCTCTTTTCTCTGTGGCTATTTATTGTGGCTATCTATATTCAAGCAATTTGAAATAGCTGAAAATTACTGAGTCTGCTTAAGGGCATTTTGCTTTTTAGGGTAAAATTTGGCTGAATTTGGACTGAGGGTTTAAAAAACCGTTAGTACATGCATGCTCACACACAGAATATGATTGCACTAGCTGTGTTGCCACAAAAAATTGGGCTAAGAAGGTCAAGCTTTGTTTAGCCCTGAGGTCAAACATCACGGGTTGGAAAATGAGCCTTTGTTCTTGGTTTAGTTATAAATGACAAGTATTTGTTTCTGATTTCTAACAATTTCTATCACTGCAGTGTTTCCCTATGTTATTTCAGAATTTCTGCAATCAGAAGAAAATGAATAATGCAGAAATAGATTAGCAAATTAATGAGCTGACATTATGGTGCTAAAAATGAAGCTGCATTATGAATTATTCATGTATACCTGGATGAGCAGTAACTTTTCTTAATGTGCTTGTGAGGTCCAGGAAAATCAGTTTCTTCACCAAAATAGGCTTTTTTGGTAGTCAAAAATAACAACAGCAGAATTGAATGAGAATAACAAAAAGAAAACCCAGATGAAATAGGTTACATGAGTCATAGTCATTAAATATGTAGAAGCACAATGATCTGTTTTAAGTACAAACTACATTTGAAGGAATAGGTAGTCTAAATATTATAGAAATCAGCATGAATGTTAGTCTAGTTAGTGTAAAAAAGAAATATTGTTAGATGATATAATGAGTTATTCATTTAGAAATTTATGTTAGGAGATGCTTAAAAGGATCCAGCATATTTTATAAAAGGGCAGAGACCGTATTCCTGATTGAAACAGCTAGGGATTTGCCATTGAGAAAGAGAAAGTAGGTTATTAAACTTGGTGAACAGTCCCTATGCTGAAGAAGTATTTGCCTGAAGAGGGTAGACAGTATGAAGTGAGACAATTTTCAGGAAATTAAGGGGTACTTAGGAATAACTAAGTGATAGAAAGAAATGCCATATGCCCAGTAATACATACCTGTGCCATTATGAAGAGAACAACTAGTTGGATGCAACAAGAAGATCTGGGATTCAAGTGCTCTGTGAACTCAGTACTCAGCTTCTGCAGCTCTCAGCATTGTTGGCTGGAGGCTCTGCAACCATGGCAAGACCTGACAGAGGTGACACAGTGACTTGTGTCTTTCAGACTTGGAGAATATTTAGAACCACAGGAATGTGACACATGAACGTATATTTACTGTCAGACCATCTTTATGCTTATGTGTACCAGGAGTGTCCTATTAATTAGTCATCATCTGATCCATAGGTCCCTGCTTGAGGTGCTGCCATAGTTAGTGCTCCATTTCAGGGTTCTGCAATGTGGTGATGATCTCTCTGTGAACTGCTGAAGGAGGTGAAAGGCCTAAAAGATTCTCCTGGTTTGTTTTTCATGTGTTGACATTCTTGAGTTTACTTGTAGAGAGGAAAGTGAACTCAAATCCTATTTTCTTAAAATCACCCTTCTATGGATGCTGAGCTTGTTCAACACAGCTTTCTGAGAAAACTGAGAGCACTAAATTTACTATGAGTTTTATTTCCAGCAAGTATGTGTCCCCACCTTCATCTCATGTAGTCCTTTCCTCTGGGACAAATTGACTTGAAGTTGCTACTGACAGACCATTTTGACTGATAAACTGGGATAAAGAGCACAGACAACTCTCCAAGCACAGACTAAAAATGTGCTTTATCCAAGCCTCTTTCTTCACCCTGATAAAAGGAAAGGTTAAAAAATGGATGTGGAATTAAATGCTCTTCTGCTTTCATGTTCTGTTTTTTAAACACATCGTTTTCATTCATAAATGCTGTGCTGTTTCACAGAGCCACAGAATGATAAGGGTTGGAAGGGACTTCTGGAGGCCATCTAATCCAAACTCTCTGTGAGAGCAGGCTCACCTAAAGCAGGTTGCACAGGATGCTGTGCAGGAGGGTTTTGAATGACTCGAGAGATAATGACTCCACCATATCTCTGGGCAGCATGTTCCAGTGCTTTACCACCCTCAAAGTAAAGAAGTTTCTCCTCATATTTAGATGGAACTTTATATGTTCAAGTTTGTGCCTGTTAACTCCTGTCATCAGTTATCTGCACAGTTACAACATCCCACGCTTCAATCAGTGCTGAAGTCCTAATGTGCCAGATGCTGGGCAGTGGATGCCAAACTGTTCATAACATAATGAAGCCAAGATACTTTGAATGGGCAGAGCAAACTACTGAAAAGAAAGAAGCATGAATGGAAAAAGTAGCCATGGGAACAGATGTACGATTGCCAACCGGGAGCAGATGTAACTGAATGGCTTTGAATGGTTTGTAATACTTTGCATGCAAATATCACCTCTCTAACATGCCTTACTCACTTTCCCCCTGGATGTCAGTGTCTAGCACTTTGGATGAATGCTCGAAAGGTGGTTTGAGAGAGTTAAATACTATAAATTGGTTACCTCTGGCTGGGAGACTCTTTACATCTCTTTTCACAAATCCTTATTGACAGAAGGGTGTTTTCTTCTAAGTGGAGAGAATTTGATTGATGCTGAATTCTTGCTCTGTCAGCATTATACAGATTTGAACAGCAGCTGCTGGTTGTATTTGGGGCTTGAAGGAGGGGAGAGGAGTGGTGTTAGTTCTGGGACTGGGAGCTGCTGAGGAAAGCAATCATTTCTAAATCACTCTTTCTAAATGTGAGGGCTTTGCATTAGAGACACTAACTCTTTCTGAAACATTTCTGTGCCTTTTCTCCCTTTTGTAATACTAACCTATTTCTGAGACCCTGAGCATGGCTTCCTCCTCTCTTTCTCTCTCCCATGATGTTTGTCACCGCTTTTGCAGCCCTTGGCAGCTTCCCAGCCAGAGCAGATTCTGTGCCAACAGACTCCCCTCACAGCTTGTTTTATAAAGGGCTGGTTGCTTTGATGGATGATAAGGCTAAAGAGAAAGAAGGAACAAAGGATTAATTTTTTTTTTTTTTTAAATCTGCCTCCCTTGCTTCTGAAAGATGCATTTTAAATAGAGTCAGTTTGCAAGTTTTTATTATGAGGGAGCCCATCATGGGTAAAAGGCGTTCCTCATGTGTGCTCTGTGTAATATTGAGGGTGGGAGGTGCAAACATTAAGACAGGAAAGGCTAGGGAAAATGAAAGAAATAACAAAATCTTAGACTATGAGAGAAAAATATAGTGAGTGGTGGAAAGGGCAATAATCAGAGAGAGAGAACTGGAACAAAAAAAAAAGGAAAGAAATTGGAAAGAAGAGGTGGAGAGAGAAAGTGAAGGAAACAAAAATGGACTGAAAGCAGGAGAGAAAAACTGAAGAGAAATGGTGAAGGAAAGCAAGTCTAGTAGATACTCAGTTGTGTGTGCACACTTAGAGGAAGAGAGAGGAACTGAAGCATCCAGTATGAACTCAATATGAAATAGAACATCAGCTGAGAGAAGAAACATCAAAAAGCTATCAAAGGACCAACTCCCTCCTTCCTACATCTGCCACCCATAAAAAAATCCAGTTACAGTAATAACTGATGGACATCTCTACAGCACCCAATTTTCCCAGCCAAAGTTTCTGTGGGTTCTTATGTTTTTCTGCTCCTCATTACTACTGTGCAACAGCAATTACCTTCAAGACAGCTTTTGAAACCTGTTTTTGTTCTATATTGATTTGGAAACAAAATGTTTTGATTGTTTGAAAATTCATAGTTGTCCTAGATGCATATGGTTTTATGCCAGAACTGCAGCTTTTGGATGCAAAAGTGTATTTATCCAGTTAGGAATAGAGGAGACACAGGTACTAGTCCTTGCTTTCTGTTACTGTTTGGAGCTTTTGTAGTTCAGTATTCATCAGAGCAGGGATGTGCTACATCTTTGGGAGTAGGAAACTATTATTCCTTTCCCTTACCACGACTTTGATGAAAGCAACAGCTTCCTCACCTTGTTCACGAAAAACATTTTTGTTAAATTCTTTTTTTTCTTTATTTTCCTCTGCCAGGAGTACTTCTGATGACAATTTGCATGGCCTCTCAAAAGATCTGTTATAGAGAACCTGAGCTGTTTGCAGACCTCCCTCCTAAGCAGTCCAGCTTGTACTCCTAACAACAAAGCTGTTACCCCTCAACATCCCATTTAACATTCATGTTTGGCTTTGTGTAGATACCTGGCTGAGCCTTAAAGGCCATAATTACATCTGTCATGGAAATTTACCTCAGTGCTCTTAATTTTTGCAGACATAGAAGGAAACACATCTTTTGAATCAGTTCAATGTTTCTTTCATTCTGTACGTCCTGGCTGGACTCTGATGTTGGCAACTAACTAAGCTTTGTTTATCTTAACAGTTAGTCTTTAGCAGCTATTAACATCTTAGGAACTCCAGTGCAATCTGAACATCTTCTGTAGACTGTTTTTCACATCCTCTGGCTTTATAGGGTAGAAACATAAAATGACATGTTTCATCACTGTATATATGGTCTTTCAGCAGCATCAGTATGTCACCAGATTTCCTTGTTCGTTCAAAAAACCTCCCACTCTTTTAAGTGTGATTACTCATGAGCATGCTAAATGGTGGCTTAAGGGAGAGACACCTGCAGATGTCTGGGCAGGAGTATGCTTGTGTAAAGCTCTGGCTAGCCTGGTCTAGACTAGCTTATAACACTACATTCACACTGTCTTTAGCAGAGGCAATGTATGGCATATTAATGGCTACTTTGTTAAGCTTCTTTTATGATTTTCATTGAATGAGGACTGCAGAATTGTCATTAATTCAGGGTAACTCCAAGTGTCTAGTAATAGAGGTAATTCTACCTTTTGGACACCATTTTCCCTCTCTACCTGTAGCTCTCAGTGATATTTCCATCACATTCACGTTTACTGTGGTCACACAGACAAAAGTGGTGTATAAACTCATCTCTATTCTGCAGTAAATGTTGTCTCTTTCTTTGATACTGCTCATTGTGTTCTCTCTTTCCACACAGTCAGTGGGGCTGTCTATCTGCTTGCTGCAGGCTGTGCTGAAGAAGCTGGCATGGGCTCTGCTGCTTGTCTGCACACAATGGGGTGGACCTTCCCCTGCCAGAAACGGCTGCAGCACCAGAAGAGAGCAATTTCAGGACAGAGGAATGTGCACATGGATGCATTCTAGGTGACTGGAGGCTGGACTGAGGAAGATTTCTGCAAAAGAGATAAACCCAAGATGTTTTCTCTCTCTCACCAAAACTGCATGGATGCAAGTCGTGCTTCTAATGTACAGTGATAGTCTGAATTCTTGTGCTGAATGTGGGGAAAGCTCCCATTTGTGGTTTTTTTCTTGCCTACTGGTTGCACTCTCTGACAGTGATTAGATAATGCATTTTCATCTCAGGCCAGTTTGACTTTGCCCTCAGGGTTTTGTCCCTGCTTTTGTGATTGTTCAATCCATGTTTACAAGGAAGTTCCTTTATGACTCAGAGGAAACTTCTGATGTTTTAAGAGGCAGTTATGTATTGCCACCACTGAGATTTTGTGGGGTGCAGGCATTGACCTGAGCTCTGGGCTTTTCAAAACAAGCCCCTGGTTTCTGGTGAAGGTAGCAGGTGCTCACACTGTCATGTTGGAGGGTAAGCAGTCTGTTGCTCGAGATCCATATGCATGCAAATCTTTCCCAGCACTGCCTGAGTGCAGCAAGAATTGTGGCTTCTGGAATTATGAAAACTTGAATTTGAGAAGACCTTGATTTAACCATCTAGTCCAACTTGCTATACTTCAGGCTCATTCCTACAGAGTAAGCCTGCTGGTCATGAAAATAAAATAGACAAACTTAAAAGAAACTAAGAGTAAAAGTGACATTAATTACATTTTACCTGTGCTGCTTTTGTGGATCTTTGCTTCCTCTGTCAATCAAAAAGAGATTAAACTTCCTCATTTGCTTAATACTTGGTTAAACATTATACAGTCCGTTGGCTGCAGCTAAATGTTTTCTCAATTACATGAAACTTTTTCCAACGGAACCCAGGTTAAACAGTAGTTGTTTGAGTAAATCAGACATCATCTGAAGTTAAGTGCAAGTTAAGTGTAATCTTGGCCTGAAGGGCATGTGGCTTGATTCCTCAAAACTTTGCACATTTTTTCTAAATGAAAAATGTCTTACTTTTTCAGTATGTTCTTTAAATCCATACTAAAGGACCTCAGGTATTTCTTGAAGCCTCCGTAGGGAATGCTATTTTCACTGGTATTTTAAAAAAGGAAGTAGGGAAACAGAGAAAATGATTTTATTTCCTCTTGCTCACCAAAATCTGACCTTGTCTAAACTGAGTATATTCAAGCATCAAAGAAGCAGAAAGTATTCAAGTTTGTGGAATAATAGGTTTTAGAAATTGACAGAATGCTAAATATCGAATGATTAGCTGAATGCAGTCTCCAGGCCTAGAGGAAGGGACTGTTAGCCAAACTTCCTGAGGAAATGAAGCTTGCACAGCTACTATGTCTTTCTAGGCTGCAGGCCTCTCCTCCACCAGGTGTATTTTTTGAACCCTCAGGTCATGTAAGCAAACCCAGTGGAGGCATGGTACTTCAAAAGACGAGTTGGCCCAAGTTTTGTGAAGGTATTTGGCTGGATGGGAGGAAAGAGGAGGTTCTGCAGGCATACAATAGCTTCAGTGTGCAGTGCACAGGCATTGAACCCCTTTCAGCAGATGCCACCTTTGGTTCAGATGCCAGAGGTGAACAGGATGAGGTAGTAGGATGTGGCTATAGCCAGGAAGGTGTGGAGAGGCTCTGTGAATTACTGCAGTAGGGGGACCACAGTAGGGAGACTCTCCAGAGAGACCTGGACAGATTGGATTGATGGGCAAATGTTAACAGTATGAGCTTCAACAAAACCGAGTGCTAGGTCCCACACTTGGACCACAATAACCACATGCTGCACCACTGTCTTGGGGAAATGTGGCTGGAAAACCATCAAGCAGAAAGGGACCTGGGCATTCTAATTGACAAGTGGCTGAATATGAGCAAGCAGTGTGCCCAGCTGGCCAAGAAAGCCAATGACATCATGGCTTGTTTTAGAAATGCCATGTCCAGTAGGAGTAGGGAGGCAATTTCCTGACTGTACTCAGCACTGGTGAGGCTGCACTTTGAGTATTGTGCCCAGTTTTGGGTACTTCAATGTAAGAGGGATGTTGAGTGCTGGAGAGAGTGCAGAAGAGGNACCATCAAGCAGAAAGGGACCTGGGCATTCTAATTGACAAGTGGCTGAATATGAGCAAGCAGTGTGCCCAGCTGGCCAAGAAAGCCAATGACATCATGGCTTGTTTTAGAAATGCCATGTCCAGTAGGAGTAGGGAGGCAATTTCCTGACTGTACTCAGCAGTGGTGAGGCTGCACTTTGAGTATTGTGCCCAGTTTTGGGTACTTCAATGTAAGAGGGATGTTGAGTGCTGGAGAGAGTGCAGAAGAGGGCAATGAAGCTGGTGAAGGGCCTGAAGAATAAATCTTATGAGGAGTGGCTGAAGGAGCTGAGACTGTTTAGTTTGAGGAAGAGGAAGCTAAGGAGAAACCTCATTGCTCTCTATAACTATCTAAATGGATATTGTGGAGAGGTTGGTGCTGGTCTCATCTCATAGATAATTAATGGCAGAACAAGAGAGAATGGGCTCAAACTGCAACAGAATAGGATTAGACTGGATATTAGGAAAAAAAAATCACAGAAAAAGTAGTCAGATATTGGAATGGTCTACCCAGGGAGGTGGTTGAGTCACCAACCCTGGATGTGTTTAAAGGTTGTTTAGATGTGCTTGGGGATATGGTTTAGGGTGAACTTTGTAGAGTAGGGTTAATGGTTGGACTTGGTGATCCCAAGAGTCTTTTCCAGCACGAATGATTCTTTGATTCTGTCTGAAGGTGGCATACCAAGGCTGTATGGAATCAACTATCAGGAAAGCAACTTCATTACTTTTACTGAGAATGGAATGGCTTGTTAATGCTGTGTGAAGGAAAGGGAATGGGGAACAAACCTCTGCATTTATGTGGGCAATTTTAAAGTGTGGCTCAACATTCAAGAGTCCAAAATAATACTTCAGTCCCCCTGTTTCTGCTGATAAAGTGCACAAGGAAGAAAGAGAGCTCTTAGAGTAGAGAAGGCAGAACTGGGAAAACACAGCCAGAACTATGCAGGGAGCACCCCAGGAAGACCTGGGCACTGTGTCACTTTAAGTCACCATTCCTGGAGGTATTAAAAAAGATCTGGAGATGTGGCACTTAGTGATGTGGTTTAGCACTGAACTTGCCAGTGCTAGCTGGATTCAATTTTAAGGGACATTCCCAACCTAAATGATTCTCTTCCGCAATTGTTACCTGTAACTGCCTCAAGGTATTTTAATTTTTATTTTTATTTTTTTTTAGGGGAAAATTTTGAGATGCTGCTGCTTAGCAGGAACAATATGTCTTCCAATTGCAACTGCTCCTGCAGAAACTGCCCAGTGCTATTTTGTCTATCTTCCCTATGAAGTTTGTGAGATGGGCATGAAAAATACTAAGTGAGCTCTGCTTTAGGGGCTAACCTCTACGGTATCTCTCTTTGTGTATCAGAAATGTGCAAACAGAAAATGACAACCTGCTTTTCCTTTTCTTATTGCTGCAGTACAGTTTCTCCCCTGTCTGCCATACTGATTTGCTAGAGAATCCAGGCAGCAATGTAGTGGAAAAAAAATCAATTAAGTACACACAGGCCTTACTCAGCACTGTATCATAATTTCAACTGTTTCTTTCTCTTTTCAATCTGTACCCAAGGAGAATGACTGAAATAGAGCTCACAAATCATCTCTCAGAANAAATCATCTCTCAGAATTTTTTCTTCCCTGGGGCATGTCCCAATGCCAAGAAATTCCAGTTGTAAGGCCCTTCTTTTTTTTTTTTTTTTTTTTTACTGACCTGTACATAGAGCTTTATTGCTGCTGCAAAGACTTAGCATCATGAGAAGAGTAGCCAGGAAGCTGTGAGTTAGGTCAAAAATGTTGTTGTGTGTTTGTGCTCTTATTTCTGAATCTGGGAGGGGTAGCCAAACTTGCCTCTGCCATGAAGAGAGCTGTGAACTTTTTTAAAACGTGCAGTTGAGCCAGAATTGTAAAATGTAAGGAACTAAGGACAATGGCAGAGTTAACACAGAAC
>VWYK01123034.1:5026-57437 GCA_013399775.1 Semnornis frantzii
TTAGCCAGCAGTTTGCTGTGGGGGACAGTGTCAAAGGCCCTGCTGAAGTCCAGGTAGACCACATCAACAGGCCTCCCCACATCCACCAGGTGGGTCACCTGATCACAGAAGGAGATCAGGTTGGAGAGGCAGGATCTGCCCTTCCTAAATCCATGTTGGCTGGACCTGAGCCCTTGGCCATCCCTCAGGTGTGAAGTTATTGCCCCCAAGATAATCTGCTCCATCATTTTCCCTGGCACTGAGGTCAGACTGACAGGCCTGTAGCCCCCAGGTTCCTCCATCCAACCCTTCTGGCGGATGGGGATCACATTGGCCAGTTTCCAGTCATCTGGGACCTCTCCGGTGAGCCAGGACTGGTGGAAAATGATGGAGAGCTGCTTGGCCAGCTCATCTGCCAGCTCTCTCAGCACCCTAGGATGGATCCCATCCAGTCTCATGGACTTGTGGGTGTCCAAGTGGTTCAGCAGGTCCCGAACTAATTCCTCATGGACTTCCAGGACAACACACTGCTCTCTGACCCCATCACCCAGCTCAAGAGGCCACTTGTCCTGAACTCCTCCCTCCTCACTGTTGAAAATTGAGGCAAAGAAGGTATTCAGGACCTCAGCCTTTTCCTCATCTTGAGTTAGAGTGCTATGAAGATAAAGGCATTTCAGTGGCTGTCCTGTGAAATAAGGTGCACAGAAGATTGATTTATCTCTTCAGGACAATGCATTAACTCTTACATTTTCTTTCTGTTTCCCCTGTGAAATTTTCCTAAGGGACAAAACAAGTGACTGAACTATTTCATCATCTCACCCTTGTCCTGCCTCTGAAAGAACCTGGCATTCTCTTTTGTGCCGTTTTCATTCACAGCTGTAATCAGACTGGCTTCTATTCAAAGTGATCTCTGTAGCCTAATTCTGTACCTGATCTCTCTCTCTTTGTGCTTCAAGGTCTTTGACAGGGTCCGAGAAGACTGCCCTAATTTCCATGAGAAGATTAAGCCTATTAATGCTGAACTCACTCAGCCCAAGCTGGCTATCAGTGCTGAAGATGAGGAGGAGCTTCTGACCCGGGTCAATATTGTCTTCCACTGTGCAGCAACAGTTCGCTTTGATGAACCCCTGAAGTATGTCCTGCCTTTTGCTTTCTGTGTGTGGCCAAGCATTATTCAGAATGCACAGCAGCCCATAACACACGGCTCAGTGCATCTCTTATCTGGTTGTGGTAATAATGCTCCACTTAACGTTTTCATGCTACACATGGTTCAGTGCTAAATGTGCAGTGTAAATACTCTGAAAATGTCATGTGCATGTATGCACGTCAAAAGTGAAGTATCTTGGCAGATGTCCATGGGAACAGAAGGAGTTACTACAAGCTTTGGTTGTAAAATAGTAGTTAAATGTGACCTAAAATTGGGGAAGGGAAAATTGTGGTTTAGGTCAAGAGGGAGATGGTTTGGCAGAACTAGCTGGAGACAGCTTGGACTGAAACCATGTTGTATCTGTCTCTGAAGCTAGTGTTAATGGCCTTTCTTTGTCACTGTGTAACTGAAAAGAGAAATGAGATGTCTAAGAAAATAGTCTAGCACAAACTTTAAAAAATAGCCACCACTTGTTGTAATTAACTGTTGATAATAAATACTCAGTTTCTCGAGAAGCTCCCTTGGGAGTGTCTGTCCAGGCAGGCTTTCCATTAGGAAAGATCAACAGAAATAAGTCAACTAAACAAAGATGAGATGTGTAAATGCTTCTATGCAAACTGTAACCATCAACAAACCCAGATGGATAGTCTGGGTTACCAGATCTTCAAAATGAGCACTACAGCTCTCAGAGTAGCTAACATAATTACTAACACAAGTCTTCATTTGCCTGTCCACAGGCTAAAGAGACATCCACTGTGTCCACCATAAATAACTGGGATTAGCAACACTAATTAAAGAACCCACGAGAAAGGAGCAACTCTTGATTTAAACTTCAAGCATGTGTAGAATCTTGCTCAAGATTCAAGTAGTAAAGCACTGCACTGAATTAATTGTCATAATTGCTTTAAAATCAATACATGAATGAATGTGCTATAAAAAACAGCTCCCAGTGGCATGTAACATCAAAGGGAAATTGAAGATTTTAATAAGGAGTATAGCTAGAGAGAAGTGAAAAGAAAAAGTTTAAATGGTCATCTGCTTGCAGGTAGTGTCGAAAGTATTCAAAGAGTGGTTGCACATGATCTGTCAAAACCTCTCTAACACAACAAGGAAGATCCAGTATGATTAAATAACAAAAACACAAGGAGTTGTTAAAACTAAATTACTGAAAACTATTGATATTATTAATAAGAATATATCCTAACTATTGATATTATTAATAAGAATATATCATATGGGTAAACCTTTTACCAAGTTAAATGTGATAATACTCAATTAGAAATTTTGAGCAGCAACTTGATGATGATGCAGTAAAAAAATACATTTTTTAAAACACAGCAGAATTACAGAGAGTGCAACAGAATATGTGGAGTCAATAGGTAAGGGATACGTGGCTTTCAAGTAAAGCAGCAGCAGAGACACTAAATGAACTACTGGCATCAACATGCAGGACATTTTGGGAAATCTCCAGACAGAACTCTTGAAGGCAGAAATCTGAGAAATGGTGTTATACTTAAATACTAGTAGATTCAGTTTTAATATAAACAGAGAAAACAGAGTGACAAATCACCAGGCTTAGATGATATTCCCCTAGAAGGCTAAAGGAACTCTGAATGTCTCAGCAGAAATCCGTGCTGGGCCCCTATTCTGAGCACAGTTCTGTTCATCCCCCTTCTGAAGGGTTGCAATCAAATAGAAATATGGACAGAAGAGTAACTTTCACATGAAGGGTAGCAAAAGTATAAGCATCCATCCTGCTAGAAGGGCAGGAGGAAGAGAAGTATCTAGAAAATGCTGTTCTTTAGCAGTAACATGCTGAAAGAACTCTTTCTGGCTTTAGACATTGTGATCCAAACTTTCTTAGCTTCTGTTTTTTCATTTATCTGACTATTTACAATTTTGTCAGTTTGTTGTTAGTGTAATTAATTTCTTGAGCGTACACTGCATTTTGTAGCATTATTTATAATCTTGTATGGGTTGTTGAAGCTTCTACTTCTGTGCTGAACTGATTACCTGTTTATTAGCCTTTTCCATTGTGGGCAGGAAAGTGTCTTTCCTCCAATTCAGCGCATGAAGTGAAGTTGAACGGTCTCTTCACTGATGTCCATTGCAGGTGGTCTCTTGGACAACTTCTAGCTATGCTGGGTACTTGAAGATCAACTTTTCTAACCAAGACTCTTTTCCATTCCTTGGGAATTCAAACTATTATCTCTAATTGTTTCTTCTTTCAGTATAAATCTGTTTCTCTGGGCCTAAGGACCCTTTGCAGTTTACTGAAACTGTGTTTATCTGGTTTAGCAGTGGTCCCTTGAGGAGAAAGCTGAATGGGTACTTCAGGAACCAGAACACCTCAGTGTTCACATGCATTGGAAATGTTCCAGGATAAGGTGGAAAATACATGAGATGTAGAAATGTTAGTGCAGTGTTACCTCTGATTAAAATTATCTGAGAGACATGCTGTGGCCAGAACAGGAAATCCAACAGCATTGCTCTGACAACTGGCTTAGCCCTTGCATTCCAATGAAACTTCCTGCTCTGCTGTGACCCCCTCTTCTTCTCTCGCTTGCCTTTTCCCTGTTTGGGGTTTGGATAATGCACAGCCCCAGTGTATTCTTCCCAGTGACATGCGTTTTGTTTCTTTCCCTTGTCCTCCTCAGACATGCCCTGCAGCTGAACGCAATGGGCACACAGCGGCTCCTGGAGCTGGCGCGGCAGATGCAGAACCTCGAGGCCTTCATCCACATCTCCACCGCCTATGCAAACTGCGTCCGGAAGTGCATAGACGAGGTCATCTACCCACCCCCAGCTGAACCCAAGAAGCTCTTCGATTTAGTAGAGTGAGTGGGAACCACATCGTCTCTCCTGGCATCCACTTAGCTCCGCCCTGCAGAAGACCTCTGAGCATTCACACGGCCTGCCCTGTGGGATTTCTGCTCATAGTTGCTGCCATTGTTGTGTGGCCTTTTCTGTAGGCTCATGCCAGCAGGAAGTGCTTGCTGTAGTAAAAGTGAGACAAGGGAAGAGAGAGCTTTCTTTTTGGGTTGTTTTGAGGGGCAATTTCCATGGAGAGCCAGCCAGTGAGTCTGTCTTTCCTGGATTTTCTCTTGAAACCGGCTTTACTGAGGCCTTTTGAAAACAGTAGAAATAGAGACTCTGTTTTGGAGCCTTTTTATCTGGAGAGCTACTGAAGTCATGCTTTTATAATTATTTGGTTGAGCTTAACAATTGTCTTGCAAATGCAAAAGTGTTAGAAAACAGCAAAAGTGATACTTAATAACCTTGTGATTTCAGCTACCTCTGTGTTTTTCTGCACATGGACATGGTTTTATAAAAGGCTGTGATTTCCTGAGAACCCAGCAATGAACAAATTCTGTTTGAGTGCATTTGCTGTCAGGAACAGGGCCATGATGTGTATTCCTTTAAGACTCAGCTCTGTTGCTACCTTAGTAAGAAATGAAGGTTTTCTTCTACCTCATATTAATTTCTTTATCTCTTCAGCTTCCCATCATTGTTTCCACTTATTTCAACAATCTTGTGGTATTTAGGTGGAATTATATGGGGGTGAGTCCAAAACCAGGCTTTTAGAAAGACTTCAGTGTGAGGATCCAGGACTTTGAGAGAAAAACAAAAAAGTTTAACTAAATTTATGGAAATGAAGAGTAGCTAGAATCATAGAATGGTTTAGGTTGGAAGGGACCTCAAGGGTCATCTAGTTCCAACCCCTCACCATAGGCAGGAGCACTTAACCACTAGAACAGGTCACTCAAAGCCTCATCTGACCTGGCCTGGAACACCTTCAGGGAGGGAGCAGCCACGACCTCCCTGGGCAACCTGTGCCTGTACCTCACCACCCTCACTGTAAAGAACTTCTTCCTAACATCTAGTCTAAATCTCCCCTCTGCCAGTTTAAACCCATTACTCCACATCCTGTCACTAGAAGATCTTCTCAGTAGTCCCTCCCCAGCCTTCCTGTAGGTCCCCTTCAGACACTGGAAGGCTAAAGAGCTAAGGCCAGTCTAACACTGACATTTGTATTAAGGGAACTTCTTCTGCTGGTGTTTATAAGATTTAACAAACATGTAGGATTTCTTCTGCTTACAGAACTGGATGCTTCTAAGCTGCAGTACTAGATGCAAGTTATTAAAACCAGACCTATCATCTGCATCTGGGACGTGGTTTCATGGCTGTGGTGCTCTTAGGTTGACAGTGGGACTTGATGATAGTGTGGGTTTTTTCCAAATGAAACAATTCTGTGACAACTTCCTCTTAGAAGAATCTTCTCACAGTTATAGCTTTGTTTTCATTTCTTTTCTGGTGGCGTTCCACTTATGTAATACAAGTAAATTACCTGTGAACTAGCAACTTGAATAATTAGGATTAAATGTTTCTTTATTTGATTTAGGGTAATAGGAGATGAGATGAATTCACGTCTAGCAGGAGAAGCACCAAGGTCTTATATTAAAAACAATAATGTGCAAACCCCCTGATAATTTGCTGAAGCACTATTCTAGAAAATTCATTACAGATCAGTGCTTTCTGTTTTTAATTTCTCCTTTAGCTCATATTCTTGGATGTGTTTACTTCCATTTAGAAGCCACCTATCATTTATGATGTATTCAGCAAGTGGAGCATCACGCAAGCATGAGAAATGGCCTTGTGCACTAGAGCAATGGGCTACCTGGCCCGATAGCTTTCCCTCAACATGGCACTGGGAGATGCTTCCAAGGGTTACCTAAGCATGCCTGGATAATTTTGTAGTGCATTCCTCTTGCAACCTCCCAGAACTCAGAACTGTAGTATGAGAGATGTTTCATTCTATTATTTTTTATTCAGTTTTGAATGCAGTAATTTGTTTAATATCTTTTTGAATTTTCTGCTACTCTAAAATTTTATTCATGCTGATAGTTCATTGCCTCTCCAATAGCTGCAGCATTGTCCTGCAATATTTACCCTGTTCACTGCCTCTGCAGTTCTGTAAGTCTGAACTTCATTTACCCTGGACCATCTTGGCTATAGCCCAAAGAGTTCCGGTGCATTTACTGGTTCCTTGTATGTCAACTGATCTGTCTCCTTGATAATTTCCTTACCTTTCCTCTTTGTCTTTTTTACCCTCACTGCCTCCCTGAGGTTTAGGGGTCAAACAGGACTGCATGCAGCACTCAAGATGTGGTCACTCAACATTTCATTGAAATAACTTCAAAATGACACCACTGATCATGTTCTCAGTACCTGATGATGTTCAGCATTTCACTGACTTCTTTTCCTGCTGCTACTCATTGACCATGTGATAGGCTTTCTTGACCAAGATGTAGTTCTTTGGTTTTTACTAGATTTTTCATTTTGTTTCACTGCTTTTGCTACATCTCATACTCCAGAAATGTACCATCTTTCAGTATGTTTAGTGAGACAGAAAACAGAGCATGCCCTCAGCTAGGATGGCATCTGTCTCTTTATAGTGTTTCAGGTAGCACTGTAACTCCTCACAGCAAAGAACTATTTCCTTCAACGGTATTGAAATCAGATGAGTCTTGTTGGAAGTCAGTCTCCAGGGTCATTGGTTTGGAAGGTGTTCTGCAAATCAAAGGCAGTATATGAAAGAGATGCATGGAGCTGCAGAGTGTGTGGAGGAGTGGGATGGAGAAAGTCCTTGGGGTGGCATGAGGTGGCAAAATGGAATAAAAAAAACTCTGAGGTTGTCAAGGATAGAGGGTTACTTAGAGGAAGAGAGAGAGACAAAGCATGATTAGAAGATGAGAGAAATGCACCTCTTATTATACATCATGTATGTAAAAGAAATAATAGGTGGATATCTGGGTACAAAAGGTTTCACAAAAAGGAGATTAACAGATACAGAATGTTACCTTCAAAAAGGTGTGTGTGGGGAGCAGACAAGGAGATATATAAACTCCCTTCAAAAAGAGGGAAGACATACAGGTCATGTTTTGCATCGGCCAGCTGTGAGAGCTTCTCTTCACAAACAATTCTTGTCTTAAAATGCTTTTCTCCAAGTGCATTAAGAAGCATGATCACACAACTGGGCACAAAACCATATCCATCTAATGATGCTTTTGGCCACACACTTGATATATGCTTGCAATTATTTAGCTGAAATCTCAATTAGGACTTCCAACTGTTTCTTCTTTTCAGTTCTTATCCTCGTGTTACATCCCTGCTTTCCAGTATTTTGATATTTAACCTGCAAGTAAAGCCTTAAGCTTAATCTGTGTCAACCAAAAGTCACACTGGTAAGTGCTGCCAGGCCAACAAAGGAAACATGTAATCTGCCACATCAAGCAAGGTTTGCTTTAATCTGAAGCTGAGGGAAATCAGCTTTGAAGGGTATGCTGAGGTAAGGAACACAGTTGCACAGTGAAGTGGTGGGCTGAAGCAGAGCTGTTTCCATTCTTGCAGAAAATGTGGATCCATCATCGCTCCCAAGAAAGAGTTTCTTATTACTGCAAAGTGCCTAATGCAGACATCTCTGTTGTGCCCTGACAGAGTAATTTGCTGCATCTGTGTGGTGAGAGGTTACTAATTGTTTAATTTGAGGCAATTGCAGCACTGAGCAAAAGCAGTAGCTTTGTAATTTAGCATTTCAAAATCTTCAAAGTAGGTCACAGTAAGAACACTTCACCTCACTGCACTGCCAGCTCAGTGCTCTTGTGATGGTAATGCTGGTAGAGCAGATCACCTGGTATCCTAGAGACAGGCGGGAGCATGGTCCTCTTGGTGACCACTTAAAGTGATCCAGAGGCCTGTCTGGAAGGATGTGAACATGAGGAAATTTCTTCACTTTCTATTTCTGCACCTGTCTTTGCTTTATGAGAATGCTAAATTGTAAACTCCTTATTTAAAGAAAAGAAAAAGAAGAAGTGGAAAAGCCCCTTGTATGCAGCTTAACCTGAGTGCCTGAATGACCCTGGTCTGCCTCCAGGCTCCACAGAAGTAGACATCTCTTTTAGTAGGCTAGTAATGAATTCTCAACGGATTCAAACAGTGGCAGTTGAGCTAAAGCTCTGAGGTGTTTGGGTTCAATGACTGCCTAAAAAAGCTTTGTAAATTAAGTCAATGTTGTGTGCTACTTACAGCCAGTGCATAGCTCAGCTTCATATCTTATGTTTAAACAATTTTCCTGCCTTGTTTATGAAGCATGGGACTGGGTTTGCAGAAAGAAGTAATTGTGCTTCCATAGAGGAATTTTTGTGTGGAAAGAAATCATTTCTATATACTTGTCCTGGGTTAAGTTGAATCTTTGCTGCTGTTATTCATAACCATCCTGCCTTATGCCAGCTTCAAAACGAAAGTGCTGGCTGCAGTGTAGTATTATGGGGCTTGAAGTTCAGCTTGTAATGTGAGAGAGGCTTCCTGTCCTGGCTGGGACTTTTGGGCTCCTGGTTTTCTGTGCTGGCTCTTTTCACAGGGATAGCAGTGAGATAAGTGGGAGTGGGGTGGCTGCAAGTGTTCTTTTATGGTGGGGTTTTTTTCTGCATTCTGCTGCGCTTTTTCTGCAGGTAGGCTAAGCTAAGGTAACCATGTGCATCTATAGTAAACTCTTGCCTCACTCTCAACTCAAAGGTGGTTTTGTGTGTTGTTTTTCCCTCATGTCTGTGTTGGGGAAAACAGACAGGTTAACCCATTGCTCAAAACCTGTCAGATTCTTTTTAGCGTGTTCCGAAACTGAAAGATTCACTAGATTCATCCCTCCCTTGCAGACTCTTTGGCAGTTTCATTGAATCAGTGTTTTCTCATGCAACACTTATGTGTCATATTGCTATCTGTGTCTAATGAGAGCCGTGTGCCACCCAAGCCATCACATGTTTGCACACATGCTGATATGATCAAGTAATTTTCCAGGTGTGAAAGTCTCCACCTTATTCCTCTCTCCTTGACCTCCACCTGTTTCTGAAGTTCAAGATAAGGAGGGTTGAAAAAAGGTGAAGGTGCAGTATCCTTGCAGTGCCCCTGGAAGAGCACACCCATTCAGTCTGAACTAGAAGACTTAATTGCAAATTGGATTATGGGAGTTAATCTTTGATTCTGTGGTGTAACACCAGACTGCCGAAAGCCTGTTGGAGATTGGCAGCAGTGTGCAAGGGCTCTGGAAGTACAGCCAGTTCCTGTCCTTTAGACCTAAATGCTGGCAGAACCAGTGAAGTTTGATGGAGTGCCAGGGAAGAGCCTTTGAACCTTAACCCTTTGCCACAAAACAGTGAGGACCACTTTGTAGAAGGTCCATGCACACCTGCTTCTGGATGTATTAGCTACTTGAATACCTTAAAGAACAACAAACAAACAAAAAACCAAACTTGTTGGATGTTTTTTAGTTGGCTTGTTGGGTATTTTTTTAAGCAGCTAGCACTGATAGTTTCCTAATTTCCTATATGAAGAAGCTCGTGGAAAACAAGGAAGAAGGAGTGTCTAACACTGTTAATAGCACTGCTGGAATAATACCCCTGTAGTACCTTGTTCTAGCTTTTGAGACCTTTGTCATGGTAGTCTACTCAGTTGCTCAAGGTTACCAAGAATCTCCTGAAGTACATAGGGACTGTGTTGCCTAAGGATGAGCACTGCCTGGTGAAAGTGCTAAGTTGAAATCATAGAATCAGTCAGGGTTGGAAGGGACCACAAGGATCATCTAGTTCCAACCCCCATGCCATGGGCAGGGACACCCTACCCTAGATCAATCTGTCTAGACCCTCATCCAATCTGGCCTTAAACACCTCCAGGGATGAGGCCTCAACCACCTCCCTGGGCAACTCATTCCAGGGTCTCACCACTCTCATGGTGAAGAACTTCCTCCTCATGTCCAGTTTGAATCTACCCACGTCCAGCTTTGCTCCATTCCCCCTAGTCCTGTCACTACCTGATATCCTAAAAAGTCCCTCACCAGCTTTCTTGTAGCCCACTTCAGATACTGGAAGGCCACAATAAGATCACCTCAGAGCCTCCTCTTCTCCAGGCTGAACAGCCCCAACTCTTTCAGTCTGTCCTCATAGGAGAGGTGCTCCAGCCCTCTGATCATCCTCGTGGCCCTTCTCTGGACAGACTCAAGAATGTCCACATCCTTCTTGTAATAGAAGCTCCAGAACTGGATGCAGTACTCCAGGTGGGGTCTCACTAGAACGGAGTAGAGGGGGAGAATCACCTCCCTTGACCTGCTGGCCGCTCTTCTCCTGATGCAGTCCATGATCTGGTTTGCTTTCTGGAATGCAAGTGCACACTGCTGCCTCATGTTGAGCTTCTCATCCACCAGCACCCCCAAGTCCCTCTCCTCAGGGCTGCTCTGCAACCAGGCACTGCCCAGCCTTTATTTGTGCTTGGGATTGCCTCGACTCAGATGCAGGACCTTGCACTTGGTCTTGTTGAACCTCATGAGGTTGGCTTGTGGCCACCTCTCCAGCCTGTCCAGGTCCCTCTGGATGGATCCCTTCCCTCCAGCATGTCTGCTGCACCACACAGCTTGGTGTTGTCAACAAACTTGCTGAGGGTGCACTCAGTGTCTTTGTCCATGTCACTGACAAAGACTGAACAAGACTGGCCCTGAGACTGATCCCTGAGGGACTCCGCTTGTCACTACCTCCACTTGGACATGGACCCATTGACAGCCACTCTTTGGGTGTGGCCATCAAACCAGTTCTTTATCCATCTAATGGATACCCATCAAACCCATGTTTCACCAGCTTGGAGACCAGGATGTGATAAGGGACAGTGTCAGGTCCAGGCAAATGACATCAGTTGCTTGCCCCTCATCTATCAATGTTGTGACCTGTTCATAGAAGGCCACCAGGTTTGTCAGGCAGGATTTGCCCTTGGTGAAGCCATGCTGATTGTACCCAATCACCTCTTTGCTATTCTGTCTCAGAAGTGCCTCCAGGAGGATCTGCTCCATGATCTTACCGGGCACAGAGGTGAGCTCCATCAATCTGTGGGCTATGGCTATATTTATATTACAGATTTCAGTGAATCATAAAGCACACAAAGCTGCTGTAAAATTACATTGTTACATACCTGAAATTGAGCTGGACATCACAGTGTGAAGCTCAGAAGGGTTATTCTGCACCTCAAAGAAAAAAGTGCTCTTTCACCCACAGAGCTGTTCTAAATCCAAACTAGTTTCCTCTTGCTTTGTCTTAAATGGCTTTGATTTGTTTATCCTTTTGTTTCAGAAGAGGGTTCCTTGTTTTTTTTCTCTCTGCATGGCAGTTAACAACATTCTTCTTGTTTCCTGTAGGTGGTTGGATGAATCTATCATTCAAGACATCACACCCAAGCTACTTGGGGCCTGGCCCAACACTTACACCTACACCAAAGCCTTGTCAGAATACCTGATTCAGCAAGAGAGAGGAAACTTGAACATTGCTATCATCAGGCCATCCATCGTGGGAGCTAGCTGGCATGAGCCTTTCCCTGTAAGCATGAATACATAGCAGTTCCTTACCAAGAACCCTTTGATACAGCTGGAGTACTGTCAGGAAGCTGTCCCTACTGATAATTGCATCCATATCCACTTGAAAAACAGGTACTGCAGTTCACAGGGAAGCACATGGAAGAGGTGGAGGACCTGTGCTGGTCTTCAGCATCATTAGGAAAGAGTCACGTCCCAAGTGAAAAGAGCTCATTTAAGGAATAACACCAAGAACTGGGATAGTAGTGGGGTAAAATGCTGGGCTTTAAGCTTGTAGTCTTATACACAGACCAGTTTCAGTACTAGATGGAGAAAAATGAGTTCTGAGGGTTGCAATCATATATTAATACACTCTGTTTCATAGAATGGTAAGATTGGAAGGGACCTCAAGGATCATCTAGTTCCAACCCCCTGCCATAGGCAGGGACACCTCCTACTAGTACAGGTCACTCAAGGCCTCCTCCAACCTGGCCTTGAACACCTGCAGGGAAGGAGCAGCAACAACCTACCTGGGCAACCTGTTCCAGTGCCTCACCACCCTCACTGGAAAGAACCTCCTAACATCCAGTTTAAATTTCCCCTCTTCCAATTTAAACCCATTGCCCCTAGTTCTGTCATTGCAAGACCTTGTAAATAATCCCTCCCCAGCCTTCCTGTAGGCCCCCTTCAGATACTGGAAGGCTACTTATAAGGTCTCCTGGAAACCTTCTCTTCTCCATGCTGAAAAGCCCCAACTCTCTCAGCCTGTCCTCATAGCAGAGCTGCTCCAGCCTTCTGATCATCTTTGTGACCCTCCTCTGGACCCGCTCTAACACTTCAGTGTCCTTCCTGTGCTGGGGGCTCCAGAACTGCACACAGTATTCCAGATGCTTCGATGCTTCCTGTGTACTAGTCAGACTATTAATGAAGTCCTGATGAGCACCCTACACTTGACATGGTCCTTGCAACATTTCAGTAATGTCAGGTGTCTTCGTCTTATGTTGGTAATCACTGAATTGTCTGGATTCAAACTGACAGGGGCCTGTTGCAGATGCAAATGTCAACCACAGTTATTATATGCAGCTGTACTTTTGAACTGAAACAATTTGGTAAGTTAAATATAGCATTAGGAATAATATACCCCAATACTGCAGTCAGATTGGAGAGGCAACATAAAGTCGCCTTTGGCTATCATGCTACTTGAAGAGTACCAGTGGTGGCTGAGATACAGCCAGGGTAGAACCCAAGCTCCGCATCCTGGAAAGAGAGACCAAACTGTTGGGTGTCTTAACCTGTTTCAGATCAAACAGCCCATCACTGCTTTCAACTCCAGCTCCCACAAGCAGCAGTTTCCTTGGCTTAAAGTAGGATGGGACACAGAAGTGGAGTGGTTTGGGATTTTTGTTCTTCCTCACCTTATAAATTAACTCTAATAATCAAATTTGTCTTAGTGACATCTGTGTGTTGTATGCCAGAGGGTCCACAACATGCTGACTGTTTTCAGTAAGTGTGACAGCACCAAGACACTGTTGTGTTTAAAGCTAGATTTTATTTCCGTGGCGAGGTTATTATGGGAAAGAAGTGTTTTTTGAAAGCAAAATCAAAATGTTGGTGGTGGGTGAACTGCTGACAGAATGAGCTATCATACAATGCATGCCCTATTGAAATTCCATTGGGTACTTTGTACTGGTTATCTCCCTGGCAGCCGTCCCAGATAGACTGGCATCCATCTTAACTGGTGTCTTGTTGCTTATTTGTCTGCCCTACAGCACTGTAGCCCTTCCATCATTTCAAAGGCTGTAAGCAACATGCCGTTAAAAAAAATTAATAATAATTCTTCTTTTTTTGCAGGGTTGGATTGACAACTTCAATGGGACAAGTGGAATATTTATTGCGGTATGTCTAGTTACTCCTTAAGATGCCCTTGAAGTGGAGTTTGAGTAACTAAAAGAGCAACTCTAAAGTTACTCTGCAGCCCCACTGAGCAACTGTGTAGGAAAAACACAGAATCGCAGCAGTTTTCTGAGTCTTGTGGAACAATGTCACACACCTGCCATACATCTGTATGCCTGTATGACCCAGAAGGTAATTTATGCTGTGCTCAGAAAAAAAGGAGATTGAAAGACCATTCACGTTGCTGGTTCACTAAATGTGAATTGCAGTTTCTAAAAACCCTGGGAAAAAAAAGTTTTGGACAAATTTGGCCAAATTTTCAAAGAAAGGGCAAAAGATGCATCCTCGAAACCAAGGTAATTCACAGATGTCAAAGCCTGAATCTTATAAAAGAAGTTAATTTTTCAGGCCCGATTACCATACCATCAATACAAGGCAGCCCTGTTTTCCTTTCTTTTGTCTTCATATGCATTGTTGCTAAGCCTGCTGATTTGTGACCACTCCACAGTAACTCACTTGTCACTGCTTTATACAGGATTTATCCATGTGCAGAGTGCACTGAAATAATACCTCTCACTATCAGCTCAGGCTCTGCCAGGAATGTGGAGAATTCACTGCAGTCTTACTGAACGTTGCTGTCAATACCGACTGTGTGAAACAGGGAGGAGCAAATCTATGAGATAAATAACAAACTGATGAAAACTTGATAAAGTTGATAAAAACTTCCCTGTAATACAAAAACGATCATTACAATTTAGCATATCATAGAATTATAGAATGCATTGGGCTGGAAGAAGCCTTTAAAGATAATCCAGTCCACACCCTCCTGTAGTAAATGGCGACATCCCCAGCTAGATGAGGTTGCTCAGAGCCCTGTCAAGTCTGACCCTGAATATCTCCAGGGATGGGGCTTCCACCACCTTCCTGGGCAGCAGGAAAATTGCACACCTCTTCTCTTGGCCTTTTTTGTTTTCCCCATGAACTATTTGTCTATGCATAATGCTGTACAGCTATGGGCAGATATTTTTCTTCATGCATGATTTGTCCAACTTGATTACCTTGGAAAAACTATATTGTAATCAGCCTGATGCTGCATATAAAAGGATTAATAGTGTACAATCATAGGCGAGCAGAATAAAATCCAAATATCATCTTATTAAAAAAGATGATTTATAACTGAAGTCTGACATAAATAGAAACTGTTACAGTTACTTCTGAAATCCACAGGACAGGTTAAATTAGTGGGTGTGTCCTAGCTGCTGCTTTTGTCTGAAACACTGGGTTCAGATAAAGTATTTGAGTCTATAATTTAGTTCCACATACAGATAGATTTTCTTTTAAATATTTTTGAAATATGGAAGTTGAAGTTGTTCTTGATAGTCTAGTTGGGTTTCTTTTGCCTGCAACTACTCCAGGTGCTGTAGGGAGAAACTTTGTTGATTGAAACCAAAATGAAATAAATTAACCCCAGTTTCAGATAAACAACTGGAAAATGCCCAACACATTTTCTGTGTCAACAAAGTGTTGTTAGCTCCAGTTCATGTCAGTTTCTTTAAAATAATTCCCTCTCAGCCTCTTACTCGTTGCTGACTGCCCATAAAGCTCATACAGCCTCTCTGCTCTACTCCCAGCATCTTGCGCTGTTTTCTTTCATGGCATCTTGTTATCATAATAAAAGTTTTGTAGTTCCTTAATTTTGCAGATCTGCCCCTTACATTTTCACGTGACAGATTCTAACTTCTGTAATAAACACGAGTTTTTATGTATTTTTCTGATTACTTTTGAGCATGGAGGTTTTACTGGGGCCGGGGTTCACATGCAGATGCCAGCCTGGATCTTTATCTCCAAATTAATTTTATGGAAATTTTGAGATTCTTGGGTCGCTCTAGTAAATAACATCCTTTCTTTCCCTTTTGTATAAAAAGCTTTGACTTGTACTGAAATACTTTTGAAATAGAGATGGTATATTTAGTTCAGGATTGCAGCTCTGAGGTTCATCAGCATAGGAAATAAAAAGACAAATTGATCTCATTTGCACTGAGCTCTTCAGTGATGAAATATGATGATTCGATATGTAACTATAGACTTAACCAAGAAAAAGACAAAGAGCAGTGACAATAGGGACAGGGTATGGGGACCGAGCTTTTTCCATATGAAATGGCTTTTTTGTCCTGTGGGAGGCAGTGGCTCTGGCTGGCATCAGTCAGGAGCAGAGACTCCGTGAGATGGAGAAACCAGTGCTGATGGACAGCGTTTTTCTTGTATCATCACCAATTGCTACCGAACTTAACTGGACTGGTACTAGTTTTCTGGAAGTGAAAGGTATTGATTATTAGGGAGGCCAAGAGGCTTTTGGTCTTCTGAGGGGGGGCAAAAAATAAATGCATGATTTGAACAAATATGCCAGGATATGGTGAATTGACAAATCCTGCTTGGTAGTTTGAACGTTAAACACTGAGCATGAGCATGTAAGTCGCACATAAGTTTGAGTGACTACAACCAGCTGGCTCAGCCACCTGTTTGCATTTATTAGTCAAGTGCCTTTACTAGCCTTAATGAAGAATGGATATTGTTTGGGCATTTGTGTGTTCAAGTCCTTCTCATACTAAGATGCTGGTTTACCACTACTAACCCAAGCAGGGGAGCAACCACCAGACTCGGATTTGGTGCAGATGATGTTTGGGATCATCTGGGCAAAGTCTAAACTTCAAACCTTGCCAAGTTGTTTCGTTTTTTCATTCCTCAGGCACTGCTACAATATTTGAGGCTGATGATTTAATTCCACAAATACAAAGATTTATTTTAACTATTCATGAAATATGGGAGTTGGGGTTGTTCTTGATAGTCTAATTATGTTTCTTTTGCTTGCAATTGCTCCAGGTGCTGTGCAGAAGCAGCTTTGTTGATTGAAACTGAATTTAAATTAAATAAATTTCCACTGGGTTGTAATTGAGGCATTTTGTCTCGCTGTTCTGTGTGACATGTGAAAAGACCTCTTTCTTTGCAAAGCAGTAAAGCTGGAGGGCAGAAACATGGATTAATTCATGTTCTGGACAGTGACTGGCCCCAAAGCTCTTCAGCTGGGAGACTGTCCAGAAACATCAGCCTCAGACCTGGAAATTATTTTGGCTGCTTCAGCTACAGTAGCTTCTATTTCATTAAAGAGAAAAAAGTCAGCAACTGTAAATAGAAATAAAGCCATATCTGAAAAAGAAAAGCAAAATCATTTCCAGTCTAAAAAGTACCATTTGAAACTTAAACCTGAAGTCTTTCCTAAATACAGAGTAGTAAATGTTTAAGTCATCCACATTATATGATCATCACACACTGCTCTGAATTCAGACACATTTGCAGCACATGCATCAAGCTTCCAAGTTTCAAAGGCCTCAAAAAGGTCTTCAGTGTACCTGTGAAAATGTGATAGCTGATCACGCAGTGGTCTGCAGTGGGCATGAGTTCACTGCAGTGGAAAATTCATAGCTGAGCTTGGTTTGCTCAGCTTTTGGTTTTTTTGGAGTTTGTGGTTTGGTTTGTTTTGGTTTGGGGTGTTTTTCCCAATTATAAAAAAATCAGTAGTGGCAGCAACAAAAAAAATCATAGTGGTGTTGCAAGGAAACATAGCACAACTGCAGTTCATCTTAGGGCAGCAGAAGTTAACTGCATGATACAGGTTTGAGGAGAATAGTGTCATGTATGGAAGCTTCCATGGTTGTCTGTGTCTGAATATTGTTGGTCTGTGATCCCTCTGTCAGCTGCACCAAGGATGAGGTGTAGCTTAGTTCATGAAAATGAAAACAGTCATAAGTGGTGTTTACTTGCAAGCTCTAAAATGTAACAAAACTGTCTGATTATAGAAGTAGAAAGGAGGGGGAGAGAGACAGAACAAAAAAATCCCCCAGACAAACACCCACACAGGCATCACAGTGTCCCTTAAAATCCACCCGTGACCAGTAAACAATGGCCTGTGCTTTTCAAGTTAGTATCAAATCTTAAATGCTTTTTTCATCATACTTTCTTTCTCCCTAGGCTTCAGGCAAGGGCTTTTGCACAACTAGGCACTCCCTGTCTAGTTATTTTAATAGTTTGACATCTGGAGAGCTATTGCATCATAAAATGTCAGTCTCAGAAGAAAATAATAATTAAAAAAGCTATAACATTTCCATTGCCATAACTTAAATATTCATGGATCTGTAGAGCATATTCCTTTGCTCCATCACATAGCCTTTCTCTCTGGTTTTGCACAGATCTAAATTGTAAGAGCTTTTTTTCTTCCTCACTTCACTAGCACTTCTATCCTCCTAGCTTTTTCACTGGGCTCTCAGCTTCCACATCAAACTCAACTTCATTGCATTTTATTTCTCACGTGCTGGGTAACTTGATTGCGACCTTGACTCTGCCACTGGTGGTTCTCGTTCCATTTACTCTGTTCAGCTCTCATATCTGACACACTAGGTAGAGTTCCTTCAACCCATTTTACCACCATGTTTCTATGTTGCTGAACATGATGGTGTCCTCTATGGTTCAGTCTACCATATTGTTACTATCTGTTGTCGTGTGTCTCTTCTGGAACCTCTCCAAAGGCTAAATGGTCATCAGGGAGATGCCTTGGTAAGCATTCAAGTTATATATATATATATATATATATATATTTTCTGGGAAACCTGATCCCCTGACAACTGCACTTCTAACCAAAGCAAAATCGAACTCTTCTGTGCTTGCCTACCACATCTCTTTGGTTGTCAGTACTTCTTATTTTCACTCATTCCCTGAGTTTCATTGGGCAGTGAGCTCAACAAGGCAGGGGCTGCATCTTGACTTCATCTTTGTGTGTGACAGACACAGCTTTGGAAAAGAGCAGGGTGTGAATACATCCAAAGGCAAGGGAGTAAACTTTTCAGAAAGCCCATTTGTGTCATTTTTAAAGTGACTGCTTCTTTGAGGGACACGGACCTCTGCCTGTGTCACTTCAGAAAGCATAACTTAAGGTATCAGCAGGAATTTAATTTCAGAAAATTGAAATATATTTCTTTCCTAGGTGTATTTCTTTGATCTTGTGCTAACTAAGAGTCACAGCTTTTCTTGTTACACACGGCACAGACACTGTTGTGTTTTGGGCCGCTGAACACACAACAGTGGGATCCACACAAGTTCCATGTTTGTTTTCAAAGAAACCAAACCACCTTCTGCAGCAGGAACCGAGCTTGACAAGTGCTGACACAATGCTTTGTCCTCAGCCTAAACTGATGAAATCTTAACCATGGCATTGTGTCAGTGATCATCTTGTTCTGTCCTGCAGGCAGGCAAAGGGATTCTGCGTACCGTGATCGCCAACAACGAAGCAGTGGCAGATATGATCCCAGTAGACGTCGCCATCAACCTCACTCTTGCGGCTGGGTGGTACATCGCTGTGCACAGGTGGGAAGGCACTTCTGTCTTGCCAGATTTGGGCATTTGCTACTTGCACCAGGACTTAAAGGGAACCAGAAGCTAATTGAAAACCTGTGCAAGAACCCTTGTCAACTGATTTTTCTGTTTGTGTTTTTTTTTTTTTTCTCCCTGGATTGGCAAGGACTAAGAGTACAGAGAAACAATAAAGTCAGGCTTTAGAGTTAGGACATCTCTAAAGCTACAGGTGAGACCTGTTTCTCCATACAATGTAAGCTCAGCTCTGTCTCTCAGAAATCACATTTCTTAAGGACAAAATCTTTACTGCAGTTTTGCAGCACTCATTTTTTGGCATCCTTTCTCAGGCAGCTGCATTAAGTCACTGTTCAAGTGGCTTCTAGAATTTTCTTGGTGCAAATGCTCTGCATGTTTTCCTCAGAAAACACTGCACACTGTATTATGGCTTATATGACATGGGATATGATTTTTAAAACACCCACAACATTCTTTGTGTCGTTGAGAAGGTTGTGCATAAGTGACATCAACGATTTAAGAGCTTTTCCTGTGAAGCTCTGACTCTGACTTTCAGTCATTCAGTAGGATGTGTTACAGCGTAAGCCACATGAATTATTCCGGAGGTTTATGCAACTCTGAGAAGTCAATACCTGGCAAATAAAAAGCAGAAATATTTTACTGTGAAAGACAGAGTAAGCCCTCTGAGCTGAGTAGAGGAAAAACTGCATACAGTAACCTAAATATAAAGATCCTAAAAAGATCATAGAAGATGTCTCACCAGCTTTAAGATTTATTTTTCTCAGAATTTCATCCCTATGCACCAGCCACAGGCAAACCACATGACCTGGGAAAAATAAATACGGCTTCCCTTTACACACACACTCACACACACACTCTCCCACTTCTGATAGCCGCCAGATGAAAAGAGCTGCATCTTGTCCATAAAGCAGAATGTGTGCTAATGAGGAGTGTGTCAGCACACCCATAGACTTTCAGGCTCTGGCCATGGTGAGTGAAGTACCATTTTCTTAGCTTTTCATTGGCAGAAGATACATGTTTTTAATCTGGTTCCCATACAAATACTTGTTAAGCTACAGGAGCAATTGCACAGCTCGATTTAAAGCTTTGTCTAGTCTGGCACAACCTTTAGTTTAGCAATCTGTACAGAAAAAAATGAGAAACTGAACCTTCTGTAAATTTAATTTCTCAAAGAGAGTTTCAGGTTTAGGTGCTGTCATCAAATGTGGCATGTATGGCTTCATTTCTTTTTTTTCAAATCAGCTAATTAGAAAGTCAGTGTCCTTCAGGGCAGGTGTCATTACTGAGGGAAATTAGATTCTAAAACTTTACAGAGAATTGCAGTCTTCACTATGTAGTATAGAAGCTCTACAGACCTCTACACTGGAGGAGTTCTCTGCATGGACACGTAAGAGTTTAGTCCTTAGTGAGTTGCCATACCGAGTTTCTTGCACTAGTGTTGCCCACTTGCGCTTAATGCTCTGTCAGACTTCTACGTAGTGATTCAAGGTCACAGAATGTCATGAATTCACTGCTTGACACATCTACTAGTCCTAACTATCCCTTTGAGTCTGCTAGGGATTAATTATAATGTACAGTCAAATGCCATCATTTCACAGCATTATTTTTTTAAAAGCATCATTTAAGCTCTACATTATTCATCTAGGGCTTTCAGGCAGTACTGTGAGAAATTTCCTATCCCAGTATCTCCAGTTTGAGTCGTGTCTCCTGGTCTCTTCAGTCACAGGAGATTTTAGAAGAGAGGTTCCTCACAGGCAACTTTAGTGGAAAAGGGCTCCAAGCACCACAGGCAGCCTGGAAACATAGTGCTGTATCCTTGAGCCGAGCTGTTATCCCATGTTCAAGGCCAGATCTTACTTCTTTTAGCATTTTGGCAGATGGCTCCAGCTGCTAATCTGGAGTAAGAAAAATGTATTGACAGCATCCCTTGCACCTTTGGCAAGGCAGGCTTAAAACAGTCTGACTATTTCCTGCCTTACAGCAAAGGAAGAAATAAATGCACCATGAACTGTTTATTTCCACACCCAAATAACAACCAGACTTTAGCTGGTATTAAAGTAAGATTTTTGTTGAAATGGATTGATTTATAATCACCACCCTAACAAATGGAATTTCACAGTAGAACAAATCATACCACGAGTTACTTGATCATGAAATACAGAGTGTATCCCTGAGATTGATTTGGGCCAACTATTTGCAGTTGAAGAGAAACTATAAAAAGAATAAATCAGAAAGTCGTAAATGTGCATGCTTTGCTTACCACTTCTACCATTTTTGAAAGGCGATGGATGATTTTTCTTTAACCCAATCTGTCTTCATTAACTTCATATGCTTTCCAGAGTCTTGACTGAACCTTATCAAAATTTTGTGGTTTATATTTATGAAAAATGCTCTTTTCTGCATTTTTTTATGAGCTGATGTTACAACTTCTTGGGCTGTTAGCGTTTGTGCTCCATTAATAAAGCCTTGGGTGCTTTTGTTCACACCTTAAAATAATGCTTCTTTCTCTTTTCCAGACCGAAAAACACATTGGTGTTCAACTGCACGACGGGTGGAATCAACCCTTTCTTCTGGGGAGAAATGGGTAAGGTCTAATTTAAACCTAAAAGGTGTCAAACATCAATAATAAGGCTTGGGCAGGCTTTGAAAAGTTGATTTCCAATATTTAAGTGGCATTCAGCATCTGCCATTAAAACTGCCTGGGAGGCCCCCCTGCAGCCACTGAGAGTCCTGTGAGAAAAAGCTCCTGCTGATGGGCTTTTAGCTCTGGAAAGCACCTATTCAGTTTTCATTGTGGGTGTAATCTCATAACGACCCAGCAAAGTGTGTGCTTTGCTGCATCGAGGTGTTAAAGTGGTGGAAAAAGGAATAGAAAACCAGCCCCTTCATTCTGTGGGAAGTTGCTCTGCATAGCTGCAACGGTACATCTGACTGAGAACCTTTTCTGAGTTTGGGGGGAGGGGGCATGCGCATTGAAACCCCTTGGGCAACTTTGATGGTGACTGAAAACTAATGTATTAAGGAAGTAGAGTAGCCTTTCTCCCTCTTTTTCTGAAGAAAATTCTGAAGAGAAACAATTGGTGTAGAGTTGAGAAGGCAAACAGGCTGTCTCGAGAGCACACTGAGCACACTGTGTTCCACCACAGCCGTGGGAAGGGGAGAGGCCTCACGGCTGACTGTTGGAAGATGCAACCAACCTTCAGAATATGAAGTGTCAGATCTTGTGTAGCTCTTTTCCCGGGATTGTCAGGAAAGCTCTCTACAAGCTGCTACTTCAGGCAGCAGCCACCTTAGCACTACTACCCGAGGTTTACCTTTATTAATCCATTTTCAGTGCACTTTTACTGAAGAAAGAACAATGTATTAATGCGTTGTAACTGACCCTACTCTGATACTTGACTCTTAACTGTGGATTTTCTAATTAAATCATCCGAGTGCAGAAGAAGTTTGCATAAACTGTTCAGCTACATGATGAGACTGAAGGCAAAGTTTTCTCTCTGGGTGACGCTGTGGGAGCTTTTTCTACCACATGTTGTATCCACAGTTTTCCAGAGATCAGCTGGCTGCAGAGGGACACTAAGTGTGAGTTCATGAATAGGAATTAGGATGAAGAGTAAATGTATGATTTAGGAAATTAATTTGGGAAAGATTTCTTGCATTAGGATGTAATGACTGTGACTACCCACTCTGAATTTTCAATTGAGCCTCCTTCTGATTTCTTTTTGGTAAATACACACAATTCAAAAGTCTTTATCTTTGTGATAGAATTTCTTAACCCTTTATTTGGCAGCCAGTATCATGGCATGCACTTCCACTAGGCCTTTCATAGTCGTGATCTGTCTTAAATGGAAGTTACCACTGAGTGGTCCAACCTCTGTACAGAATGACCAAACAACTCACCATTTCCCTCCTTCACAGTGCAGCAGCATCTGTTCCTAGCATTGCCACCTTCTCTTTTTAAAAGCTTATTTCTAACTGTGTTTAGCTCTGCTAATTTTTCAGGATTAAATAGTTGAGGCTGGGTCTCTACCTCCAGTGTTTTTTTCAGCTTTCTCAGAACTTTTCATTTTCTTCATCATGAAAGAAGATGTTTGATGGTAACATGCAGGAGGCATAGGATCAGCAGATGGAAGGAGAGCCTGTTCAAGGAGACTTGGGAGGCTGATCTGGCACAGGGTCTGTAACTGGCCATTGAGGTGAAGGGTCGTGAGAGAGAGACTGGAAGCTGCTGATAATCAAGGGTGGGGAATGGGAGTCATCCAGTATGAGACAGAATTTTAGTGCAAATCAAGCATAGTGTTTGCAGAGGGGAGGACCTGGGCTACCTGATTAGGGAGACTTGCACAAGGGCCAGCTGTAGGAGAGGTGAATCAACAGAATACATTGAGATTTTTTGGTGGAAGAGGAGGAAAGGAAAGGAAAGAAATGAGAGAAACTGACTGGATGATCTGGGTAGGAAACAGAAGTGTCTGAGATAGGAACATTTTGAGTATGAAGATAATGAGCTTGGAGGGAAGCAGGAGAATGGGATCTAGAAGAGATTTTTTTGAAAAATATTTCTCTGCTTAGGAAATTATGCTTAAACATTCATTGCACACCAGTTTATTATACAAATCTCCAGACATAGATAGACTTTTGCTGTTAAAATAGACTTTAACTGACTTATCTCTTTTCCAAGTAATGCTTATGCCTTGGGATTTTCTCTTACTTCTATGTTATTTTCCCCGATATTACAAAAATCTGGTCAGACAAGTGGATATTAATCTGAAGAAGTGTATTCTGCTTTGCTGCAATATACATTCTTGCTAGTCTTACTGTAAAGTACATTTTGTGTTTAATGCTCAAAACTAAACCTTGAAGCAGGCTTAGAAATGGTGTTCAGCATGAGATCCAATTTGTGCTTGATAGTCTACCTAGGTGAAACTGGTGTCTGATTTTCCCTTCACTAAATCAGCCTTTGAGTTGTAGAATCAACTGCTGCATTTTGTCGGAGGGGAAAGACCAACCAGCTGCTGCATCATTTCAGTAGCTCCTAGAGGTGACATGTTTCTACTTCACAGTTTTATGCCTGCCTGCCCCTTCGGTCTGATTCTTTGTCTCCAAAACCAGCTGTTGGAGAGTAACAGGCTTGGCATGGTGGTGAAATCAAACATTTTCCATGGATTAGGAGACAGAACAATTATGTTGAGTCAGTGCAAGCCAGGGTAAGGGAGGCTTGTGAAGAAAACACCCACAGCATGAACCGTTCTGAGTTAAGCAACTGATGTTTTCCTGACTCCCTTGTAGTATGTGTATCAAGCTGGTCTCACTGCCACCTTACGTGCATTTTAGAACACCACCACTTTTATTCCTGACTTTAAGAATTTTTCTTGAGTTTTCAGCAGATATCTGATCTTCTCTTGACATATGTGCTTCTTGCCCTGAGTAATATCACAGCATAATGGTGCAGCTCCTTTACTACAGCTGCTTTTTCTGCTCCAAGCCTTAAGTAACCAAGATGATAAGGGTGTTGCAGTTTTCTGTGAATTTGATGTGTGGCCAGTGATCTGAAATGACATGGGCTGCGTTTTCCGCCTACTGATTACTTCTTTATTGCTATGCTGGCCAAAGATGCCAAAAATGCAAAAAGACAGGCAGTAATGTCTTCAAAATTTTTCCAAAGCAAAACATTCTCAACCAGATTAGAGCTGAAAACCAGGCTTTGAACAGAGCCATAAATACATGGTGCAGACAATATCAAAACTATCGCAGTTCCAAAATACCAGTGGTTCCCAGTTAAACTGATAGGTTTCAATTAGGAAATTAAATGACCTAATAAAGCTAAATTAACTTAAATATTGATAAGCAGATCAGACTTTGTAAGTAAACTGGATTTGAAGTGCCTCTTGGTGGAACCTGCTCATAAGGGAAGAAGCAGCAGAGTTCAGTGATTGCTTTTCTGATCCGTGAGCTACATGAATGAGCATAGATGTGCCCCCCTCTCCAAACTGGGAGTAGATCTCTTTACATTTAAACCAACTATTATTTTGTCAAAGCACAATTGTAATAAATGTCCATGCTGCAAACACAAAGAAACTCCTCACACACTGCTTACGTGGACACAAAACTGCCAAGGGATGGGCCAGGACAGTGCCTTCCTTCCCAGTAGCCCATCCCAAACTGCTTATTGCCTGTCCTCTGCCAGGAATAAAGCAACACCTTTCTTCAGTAAAGCCACTCCAGCAATCCCTCCCTGCCAGGTCACAGCTGTATAGGAAAGTTTAAAAAGGAGACTTTGCTAATCCATGACATTTTGAAGAGAACATGCAGCAAAGGGTAAGATTTCCATACTGCAGCCCACAAGGTAACCACAGATAACCAGATCATTGCAGTGTGGCTCTGTGAAGGAGAAGGGATGACAGGCAGTTTAGGATGAGTTTCAGGAGAACCAGTTTTCAGCCATTAAACTTGCAGCATAAGGGACCCAAAAATTAACCGTGAACTTGCACTAAAACTGAACTGTGTTACTTTGAAAGTCGTTGTCTAAACTTAGCAGCTAAGTGGTTAGCAAGTCTCCTCTAGTTGCTGTTACTTGGAACTGCTACAGAAATAGTCATTACTCGAAATGCAGTAATGAACCGACCACAGATACATGAGAGTCCTGTCTGTGTATTATGGTTATCTGCTTATCTGAGGATGAGCTGGTTGTTTCTTGTGACTTGCAAATTCTCATCTGATTTTCTATTTGTAACATAAGCTTAGAGAGTAAACTATAATATGAGCACAGATTGATGTCATAACTCTCAAATTATTTTTTTAAAGAAGTATGAAAAGCTTCCATATTCTTTATTGAGCTCACTGGTGCTCAGGAATAGGAGCACCATCTGTTTACCAGTCCCTAGGGTGATAGTCGTGTAGTCAGTCATATGCTGCAGCTCTATTAAGCCTCTGCAATGTGCGAATGCCCCAGATATGCACACATAGATGCCACTTCTGTGGCGTTCTG
Source organism: Semnornis frantzii (assembly GCA_013399775.1). Classification (NCBI taxonomy): domain Eukaryota; kingdom Metazoa; phylum Chordata; class Aves; order Piciformes; family Ramphastidae; genus Semnornis; species Semnornis frantzii. The sequence goes on from VWYK01123034.1 coordinate 30,854, forward strand.
CCACTGCAAGAGCTCAGAATCAGACCCAGCATATTCTGTACCTTAATAAATGAAGGGAGTGAAAAATCACCACCCTAGTTTTCAAGTTAAGAATGTAAGACAAGTTTTGCTGTAGTGCATCTAGAGCTCGTCTGAACACAGGCTGAGATATTTGGTGTTGTGTCAGATAGTTTGAAACGATATAATGACTCCTTCTAGAAGCAGCACCTTATGTGTATAAGCATCCTGTCCCTGACTCAGACTAATACTGATGTCAGCCCTTTTGAAAACTTGAGTTGAAGTTAAAAATGTCGTTTTTACTTCATGCTAACAGATCAAACTCTGCTTTCAGTGATCTGAACATATGTTAACACCAGTTTCTTTTGCAGCTACTGCAGGTGAAAGCAGAACTGCAGTTCCCGTTTGAAGTATTTTGAGCTACAACTGTTTGCTTTTCCTAACAAAGTTTTTGTCTGCCAGTATTAAGCCTAGAGTCAGATTCTGTTTCAAATAGGCAACCATTGGAGTTATCAACTTCAATGCCAGAAGAGGGACCGTGAGATGATCTTGTCCAACCTCTGTTACATAGGTCACAGAAGTCTAGACTGAGCATGTTAAGCACTGTAACTTGGGCTTTACTGCATGGTGCCAGCTCTGCTGACACTCAGTGCCTGGCTTTAAGCTGAGTGCCTGTTCCCTTGCAGAGCGCTACGTCATGTCCACGTTCAAGAGGAACCCGCTGGAGCAGGCCTTCCGAACACCCAATGCACACTTGACGTCCAACTACCTGATAAACCAGTACTGGGTAACTGTCAGTCACAAGGCACCTGCCATACTCTACGACCTGTATATGAGGCTCACGGGGAGAAAGCCCAGGTAAGATGCCACATGCCTGCAGCTTACTGCACACCTGCCCCTGCTCTGGAGAGCAGGTCTCTAACAAGTTCTGAGAAATGGCTGCCTCAGCCTGGAGTCTTCTTCCCATCTTCTTGTCTTGAGGACATAGTTACATGGTTCCTTTTCTTTTTGAGCAAAGTGCAGTCTGGGGTTCCCAGGCTTTCCAGTACTGAGGGACAGCAAATCACAGAATCATAGAATTGTCAGGGCTGGAAGGGGCCTCGTGGATTATCTAGCTCCAACTCCTGTGCTGTGGGCAGGGACACCTCAAACTAGATCAGGTTGCTCAGAGCCCTGTCTGGCCTGGCCATAAAACTTCCAGGGGTGAGACTTCTACTTCAAACTCAGCTTCACACACTTCAGAGGTTCCTAAGACAGAAGAAGAGGACTGGTAATTATACTGCCCTCTCTATAGCAAGGCTGCCACCTTTGCAAATTTTCTGCATAAGGACATGAGATTGCCAAGATTCAGAACAATCCAGCTAATGTTTCTTTTCCTCTAAATCAGGTATGTGATTAGTCATTGTCAGCGCTGCCCCAGCAGCCTGAAATCTAGAAAGCAATTGTTTCTGAGTGTGAATAAATTCTGAGTTGTATTTATGAGGATAGTTTACCATTATTTGAGCCTTGACAAGGAGGAACATGGGACATGCATGTTCCATGTGGAAGAAATCCTGGTATAAGTAATGTAACTCAGCCAACATCCTTCTTTACTCCCTGTAACCACAGGGGAGGATTTCTTGTGCAGCACAAGAACAGTATGGCAGCACTGTGTTGATGTCAGCTGCTCTGTGCTCCTCTGCTACTTAGAAAGCTGGCTTCAGCTGTCTGCAGAGAAATTCATGGATGATGTATTGCTCTGCTTTCTCTCTTGGATTCTGCTGCAAAGGGAAATTGGTCCATGAAAAGACTTCTGGTTATCCAGGAGACAAGAATTACCCCAGAAATAGAGGTAAACTGGATATGAGCAGCAAAAGGCTGGCAACTCTTTTAAAACAGGCTGCAGTAAGATCTTGGTGCTGCCATTACAGTCCATGTTTCTTTTCATAAAGCTGGTTGGCATAAGCAGCCAATGGGCATCATCTGCCACACTGTACTTAAATTTCAAATAGAGCTTAACGTGAACTCATGCTGAGAAAGGTATCTTCTGATTTGCAACTTGAGCAAACGTGGCTTAGCAATGAACTTGAGTTAACCAAGTCTTTTTCCCCCCTTTTAAAAAAAAATTCTTTGTTGTTTTTTGGTTGGTTGATTTGGTTTTGTTCTTTTAAGTTTCTGGTTTGAATTGTAAATACAATTCCCCATTTTCTTTTTACATGCTACATAAGCTCATCCAGGTATGACTGCAGTGTGGTAGAAATCATAGTAGCAACTCATTCTTTCTTTTCATCACAGCTATCTAAACGTAAGACCCTTATGGTATAAGGGCAGTAAACCACTCTCCATCACCCTAGGTCAGATGTGCAAGGAGAAGGTTCTTTACCTGGACCAAGACTCAGGCTACTTCAGTCCTCTGCTGTATCCATATTCACCTTACCATGAAGGGATGGGTTATCATATGGAATAGTTTATCTGGGAGCTGGTTGTGGTTTTGCAAGTCTAATGTTTATTAAAGGCCAACCCATGACCTTCACTAATTTGAATTGCAGAGTATTTTGGGGGAACTGGGTTGTAGTTCTTTGTTTAGTTATCACATGGAGTACCCCATCTACCAAAGGGGTAGACTGAAAGACTCGTCTTTCAGTTCCAGACTTTTATATATTGCCTTTCCCGAGAAGCTTACTTTAAGTGCTGGTGCATTTCACATAAATTGCCAGCTGTTTACCAAAGCTGCCCTAAATGGCTTACTCTTATTGCAGCACATCCATCCATGACTTGGGAACTAATGTGCTTTACATCATTAGTGGTCTCCTAGGGCAGTCTGTTGCACCTGAGAATCGGCTCATGCAAGGCACAGTATGGGAGCAAACAAATCATTGTAAACAGTTTTGTTTGGAATACAGAATGAATTTCTGAAGTCTAACTCATAAGGCTATCAGTGACAGATAATATTTGCTGTATTTCTCTCAGTTCTTCCACAGTGGAGAATGAGATATTCCACAAGAAATCTTTGCTGTGGCCTCTCAGAGGCTGCAGAAAAGCATGTTTCTACTTAGTTGATATTTTTCAGTAGACCGTTTCTTCAGCCAAATTAGTCAGCATTTTGAAAGTAGTCACATTTCAGCTCAATCAGTTAACATGAAACAGAGTTTTCAATGTGTGCCTCTTTGGATGCTTCATTTCTCTTTTTGACTCTTATTCATAGCCACTCGGATATGGTCCTTTGGGTAGATCTACAATGAGAGCTGTTCTGCCCATGTTGGTAGGAGGCTGTGTAGATAGCCTATTTTAAAAACATAAGTAGAAATACATGGTTGAATCTTGATTTTTTTTTTTTTTTTTCTTAACCAATTCCATTAGCTCTAAGCACTTTAAAAACTTTGATGGTTTTGGGAACCTGGTTTGAGGGGCAACTTCAGATCTTTGCAAACTAGCCATATGCTTTGTTTTCCAAGTTTCTAAAAGACACTAAAATTTTATATTCACGAAGATTTGACCCATCCTACTTGCCTATACAGACACAACTGGGGACGTTAATATGGAATAATTTTTAAAGTAGTTTAGGTTAAATACATTTGATCAGTCTGCATGTAATTATGCAGAGTGCAGGTTCTCTTAATCTGATGGTGTGCTTTACTTCTAAAATGAAAGCCACCTTAATTCAAGAAGGACATGGAACTCCCTGCAAGTCCAGCATAGAGCCACAAAAATGAATGAGGGAATGGAACATCTTCCTTATGAGGAGACACTGAGGGAGCTGGGGTTCTTGGAGAGGAGGAGACTGCGGGATGACCTCATAAATGTTTATACATATGTAAAGGGTGAGTACCAAGAAGATGGAGCCAGGCTCTGCTCGGTGATGCCCAATGACAGGACAGGGGACAATGGGTGGAAGTTGAGGAAGTTTCATGGAAACATGAGGAGGAATTCTTTCCCTGTGAGAGTGACAGAACACTGGAACAGGCTTCCCAGGGGAGTCTCCCTCTCTGGAGATATTCAAGACCTGCCGGGATGTGATCAGGTATAGGTGATCCTGCTCTGGCAGTGGGGTTGGTGTAGATGATCTTCGAAGGTCTACTTTCAGCCCCTGACATTCTGTGATTTAATTCTGAGTAGCAGTGCCTATGTAAGTTTTTGGTGCTCTTAGAGTTCGCTTTGGGTAAGCTGTGCAGTTCCTCTTCTGGTGTACTCATTGTGTCTTCTCTGCTGTGCTTAGTGCTTATCGTTGTGGCAGTCACATCTGCACACGGAGAGGCCAGCCTGGCACCATTCTTCCCCAGACTGCCGCCTTTTATTTGTCACAGCAACTGCGCAACCCTCTGGGCAGCTCAACATTTCTCATCAAAACAGCTCTGTTTTTCTAAAGAAATCAGCCTTTTGGTGCTCTCTCTTGCCCTTACCCAGTCTGAGAGAACATAGTGTTCTTTCAGAACCAACCAAGTGCTGTATGTCACGCTTTAAAACAGCTGCCTCCCAGAGCCCTTTTGTACTCTGACCGTTGGGAGAACTGGAAAACAGTGCTGCAAGGCAGAAGGGCATTACTCCCGTCCCCTCTCATACACAAAATGAATGCTAAAAAAGGCCCAAGACACATGACAGACCTGAACTTAATTTCCAAAGTCCCCATTAAGCAGACATACCCCTGAAGTGGCTTTCATCTCTACCAGGACACTCATGCTCCAGAAAGAAATTCAAAGAGTTCCTCCTGCGTCCCGAAATAAATGTCCTGGACTTGGATGATTTTCAAGGTCATATACCAGGAGCACATACTATCAGCCCCTGGTTTAGGCTGGACATTAGGAAGAAGTTGTTCGCAGAAAGAGTGATTGGCATTGGAGTGGGCTGCCCAGGGAGGTGGTGGAGTCACCATCCCTACAGGTGTTTGAAAGGAGGCTGAATGAAGTACTTAGTGCCATGGTTTAGTTAATTAGATGTTAGGTAATAGGCTGGACTCAGTGATCTCAAAGGTCTTTTCCAACCTGCTTAATTCTGTGATAGGTAAGGACTTTTTATGAGGGAGTATGGTGATTGGAGAAACAGTAATGGTCTCAAACTGAAAGAGGGGAGCTTTAGATTGGATATTAGGAATAATTCTTCCTGGAGCACTTAAGCTTGCTGAGCAATTTCTCAGCCTGGTGAGCACTAGTGCAGAGCTCACCAGGAATTGCAATTTCTATTTTTCCAGGCTGATGAAAACACATACAGAGCAAACTGACAGCTTTTGCATAAGGTCACATTGCATATCCACCTCTGATGCTACTGCTCTGTTTCAGAATGATGAAGATTATCAATAGACTGCACAAGTCTATGATGCTCCTGCAGTATTTCTCCACCCAGTCCTGGGATTGGTCTTCAGATAATATGAATATGTTAATGAGTCACCTTAACACAGAGGACAAAAAGGTAAGTATGTCTTGAATATGGATTGTTGATCTCCAGTTCTGTTGCCCTGCAGCAATTATTTTTGGTGTATTGTTGATCTTTTAAATGACATTCAGATTACTGGAATTTACTTTAATCTGAAATAATTTATTTCCTCAATTTTTATTAAATAACTTACCAGGAGTCTTCTGTCTATTATAGCAGACTCTTTTCTCTGGTCATTCTTCTCAGATAGCTCAGTCACTGAAGTCTTGTCAGTTAACACAGCAGTTGTGGTGGACGATCTAGAATAGAAATTGCTTGAAAGGTTTTAATGGGCACTGCACAGGGAAGCTGCATTAACGTATAGAGCCTAACCCTGAAAAACATGAGTTTTATATAAGTCCCCAAAGAGCAATTATTTTGCAGGATACCAAGCTCTGTTGTAGTCTTTAATGGGTTTCAAATACTATTCCTCAAGAATGGGATTGTAACTGAAAGACTGAAGGAGTACAAAGAGATTTGTGTTAAGCTTGAATGCAGCTTTGGTCAGTATCTCCTTGCAAAGAGGTACTTGGGCATTCACATCAGACTGGTCTCGCATAACGAGATTTTTGCACAGATTCCTAGGAGTAGAATCAAGAGTTTCCTTTTCTAACCTGCAGAGAGAGTACGTGCAGCAAATTCTAAGGGCACTGGCACTAATGTGAGTACAGCAGAGGTAAAGGGAACCTAAATGGTATGATAGTAGGTAATTATGAGAAAGATTAAAATAAAAAATGAGCATCAAGAACTTCAGAGAGCTAGGGAGTGTTTTGGTCTTGCCAGGCTGCTTATGATAACTTTGTGAAATGCATGTGTACTGTAAGCACTATTCAGGCTTGAGAGTTTGTGGGCAGCGCAGGTTTCTCTACAAATCTGACAGACACAGCAGAATCTGTACAGTTATTGCTCTCTGCTCAAGTTATTGCTGGTCTGATACCAAAACTCTTACACCAAAGCAAGTGGTTTAAGTTGGCTTGGGGGTGAGAGGAGTGTCTTGTTCTGAGTGTCTCCCATTTGAAGACCCTGTAAACAAGAAATGCCATTCACTTCACTCTTTCATTTAAAAAATAATAATCCTTCTTAACAACAAAACTTCTCCCTCTTTGGAAGTCTCTTCTTTGCTGTAATACACAGAACAACTGCCTGAGAGCTTACTATTTTTTTCTCCAGTATAAGCATCTGAATTTAACTGGAGTAATTAAAAAATCTCATTGCAGAGCTAATGCCAAACACCAGAGTAACCTATTCCTTGGGCATCTGTCAACCTAGCTGCTGAGAGAGAATGCAGCACTGCAAAGAGTAACACTGATGCAGAGGCATTGACTCAATGTCCAATTCATTTATTTACATGGAATTCTAGTGACACATTAAAAGCTGCTTGGAGGTTTTCATATGAACCCACTGACCTGGGTGGAATGCCATTTTTCTTCCACAATTTTGTGTGGGCATACAAATACCAGTATTTATGCAAGAATTACCACCTGAAAGACAAACTTATCTTTATTCTCTGACAGATAGCAATACATTTCTGCTTGTCTTGCCCTAATTCCCAGCTGGGTAAGATATTCATTGACAACTCTGTTAGTGCCCGTGTCTTCTTGGAAACTTGGTGGCTTTAACTTCAGATAGGGGAGCCTTGTCAAAATGGAGGTCAGTGAAGCGTTCATTTATGCTTAAATTGACCTTGTTTTGAACTTGGGTATTTAACTTCGGGTTTTTGTCTTTAAATCCTAGTTATACAACTTCGATGTTCGTCAGCTGCACTGGTCAGAATACATTGAAAGCTACTGCCTAGGTGCTAAGAAGTACTTGCTGAATGAGGACATGGCTGGCATTCCAGCAGCAAAGCAGCACTTACGAAAGTAAGTCATACCCAGTGACAAGGGCAAGAATTCCTGGCTACCTTGAGTGGCTTTGGAAGAAAATTATTCTACCTGTGTTGAAACAATTCTCATTGAATGATGTGGAGATAAACATAGCACAGTTGTAGATATTGTTCCTTCCCAACAAATGACCAAGTAATGAAGGTGCAGTGCATCAGAGGGAAAAACAAATGCAGAATACCTTTGTCATTCAGAATTACAATAGAAAAGGGTCAGATTTAAATTTTATGAGACTCCTAGAAGTTTTTTGCAATTCAAAGGCAATACATAAAAATCTTCAGCATTTTTATGATTTTTAAATTTTATTTTAAAGTTCACGTGTCTTAATTGCTTGGGGGGGAGTGGGTAAAAATTCTCCAAAATCAGTAGAGAGCTTGTGCATTCAGTCCCTGGTGACTGATAAGAGTCTGAATGAGCAGTTTGAGATTGTCCTTCTATTCGGTTAAAGACTGTGCTCCTCTTGTCTTCTCTAGCCCTTTCACTGAGAAGTGCAGGCAAAATGAGAAGGAGGAGCTCTGTTGAAGTAAGAGCCTGATGGCTTCCTTCAACAAAACCATTCTTGTACACTGTAAATGCTAGAAGCATAAATGAGGCTGTTGCCAAAGCAAGGAATCCTAAACAAGTGTTTTGTTCATGGGTCACCTTTAAAAGATTTACAAGAGCCTCTGTAACAAGCCAGTAACTCCCTTGTATCCCAAACTGGCAGTGCAGGGATATTTACCAAAATAAAGTGCCTTTACAAAAATCAAACTGCAGACATTAAGGTACAAAGCTTCCTTCACTTGGTCAGCACTGGGAGTGCGAGAAATAGAAAACTGCAGAAAATTCTGCTTGATAGAAGGATGGCAAGGTGATTAGCATCTTCAGGACTCAATAATACCATTTAAATAGATGGTGTAAGACATGCGCACACACACACACACACACCCTGCTCAAAACTCTAGTGCTGCAGTACTGCAGAGGGGAAGACCGTTTATGATTATTGAGTCATTTCCCAACACGAAAGGCGAGCATTCACCCTAACAGGAGAACATTATTCACCAGCTCCTGCAAAGGTCCTCTAGCCTGGCACCAATCCTGCAAAGTAAAATTAGCCAATATGCCAAATCAAAGCAAGAAAATATTTGACCTAGGCTGTCATAAAGAAACCTCTCAATATGACTTCTAGTTTGGAATGAGAGTACACAACATGAGAGACTTGCAATGCAGGTGTTCCACCTATTCCCTTAGCTATACTCGAACTTCAGCAGAGTTCTTGGCAAGACAGTAGGGACATCTGAGGCAGAGTGTCTTTACTCCAACAGGAACAGCAAAGTGCCCAAGGGCCACTTGTAAACGGGATTTTGTACAAGGTTACCCGTGGCAACTGAAGCAAGCTTTTGTTGTTGTTTTCCTCCTCTGTAAGATGCCTCTTTCTCTTCCTCAGGCTGAGGAACATCCGATACGCGTTCAACACCACCCTTCTTGTGATCATCTGGCGCATTTTCATTGCAAGGTCACAGATGGCTCGAAACATCTGGTACTTTGTGGTGAGCCTCTGCTACAAGTTCCTTTCCTACTTCAGGGCATCCAGTACCCTCAGGCACTGAAGCCGTCTGTCAGCAACCAGCCTCTTCTAGAAGGACCTCCATCTCCTCTAATCAGCAACTATGGGCATCGGGGTCTGAAAGTAGCAGAAAAATCCACTCCCTCCAACAGCAGCCTGCATTTATCATGCACTGTTATATGTTCACCTTAAACTAATGCTTTAATACATGGTGGTCTTTCTTCCATAGGACAATGCCAATTTTTAAAGCCATAACTGAAGCTTTAGGAACAGGTCAAGCTGGAACCGTTCATCTAGAGTCTGATGTGCAAGAGTAAGGATTAACCAAAGTCATTGTCTTCCCATGTACTACCTAGGCTATCTTAATCCCATCTTCTTCCTCAAAAGAGACAAATTTAAAGCCTCGGGAGAAAAGAATGCCATCACAGAAGACCTGTCCAAGGAAATTATCCTGCAAGAGGTCTTCTTAAGAGGCTATTACTTCATTCTCATGCAACAAAATGGTACGTTATTGAAAAACATCATTTCACATTTTCAGTTTGTCAGAAGAGGAGGGGGGGAAAAAGGCAGTTACGATAGGCCAGTGAACGCTGAACAGTTTTTACATCTTGTCTCATATTGCTCCTGAGGACCGATACTTTCAAGCCATAACTGAAGACATGCATAGAATTCATGTATCTGTGTTAACTCTGCTCATTCACAGGCTGCTTTCTCATGGAGAGGTATTTTTTCTCTCTGTGATTATGGCTGCAGTCTGTTAACCCCCCCTGTTCTTGTATTTGTCACTTTTGTCTGAATTTTTTTTTTCTTGAAAAATGCTGTATTTATTCTGAGAATGAAGAGAAGACTTCTTAAGAAATTGAGGGGATAAAAAAAATTTATTATTTTTGAGGAATAGGTCTTTCCCCTCCCCGTTCAATTTGTCTGCAGAAAACATTTCTCCCTGTGGAACAAAAACAGCCTAACACTGTCCTTCATGCTTTCATCACAGCTAAATCACTTTGCAGTTGATCACTTCTGCTGGCTAAGAAAGTGTAGACCTGCATGGAGGAAATCTCATCAAGCCAATTCTGCTGGTACTCCTGTCAGTAGGAATTAAAAAGTCAGAAACTTGTTTTTTGTTGAGAATAGTAAAGGTTTTGTTGACTTCTGTGTTAAAATCATCACGCACTGTGAAAGCAAAGCATTTTGTCTTATGATGCAGTTTAGAAAGGAACCTAAGGATCTTCCTGATGCTCATGCCTGTTTTGAGATCCTTATTCTACCAAAGTATGAATTCTTGCAGGAGGAGAGAGAAGGAGAGAGAGCCTTCTGCAAAGTAGCTGGTGCAACAAGGGCCTTAGCCCAACAGCAACAAATGTGTCATGCTACCAGACTTTCAAAGGCAGATCTAATACTGGAATACTATTTATTCACGTGGCACTGAATAAGTACTTTAAGATTACCAGACTTTAAAGCAGCTAGTTTTTGAAGTAATGCAGTATCCAGCTTCTCTAGTCTTTTGTCATGCAACTGTCTGAAAAAGTAATGTTAACATCTACAAAAAAATGATGCAGTTGGTCTTTTGGAAGCTGAGAATAGCAGAGTATTTAAAAAACTGGCATTCCTCAAAAAATTATATTTGTTTTTAGCAGTGAAGATGACAGCAAGTTATAGTGACAGTACCTTTCTGTCTTAGGCTTCCAGGCTAGTACAAAAGTCTTTCTAAAGGTGCAAGGAATTAATCTTCCTTCATATGCTCCAGAAATCTATTTTCAAGCAATTACCAAAGGATGTCTGCAGTAGAACCTGACTAGAAACATGGTGTCCAGAGTGGCAGCACTCTGGCATTCCCTAGCAAAGGCCCCAGTGTTTGTCATCTATTCCTTCTGATCTGTGCTTAATTAGGTCAGGCACCCAATTTATAAAGATGGAGGTTTGTTTAAGCTCTTGCCTTGAAAACATACTTCCAAAATTAAAACATGATGGTCATTAGAAGAGCTGTTTTGCAGCTTCAGAAAGCTGGCAGTGCATGCTTTGTATTGAACATTGGCAAAGTGTCACTGCCTGGGAAAGTAGGAGCTGCGGGTTCAGGTGCCAGGGACCAGGAATTCGCGTACAGTGTTTCTGTAGCCGTGTATATGGTGAAAGTTACCTGCGTTATACTTTGCAAACCTGGCAGGGTGAGGCAGGTTTCTCTGGAAAGACAGCGTTCTCTCAAGTACATGATCAGATCATCAGCCAGCTTCTACTTTTCTCCTGTGAAAGGTGGAAAAAAAAACCCAAAACAGACTATTTTGAAACAAACATCCATTAAAAAATTGGTAAATAATTCTAACTCACATCCTAAAGTCCTTTTAAGTGCCTGCCTTACATACAAAGAGAAGCAACAGCTAAAGGGCTCTGAAGTCTTATGCTGTGCACATGACAGACAAAAACTTAAGTCTCACAGAAAACTCCAGTATTGCAGACCTGCTGCACCTACCATGTCTGGTCTATACTGTTCAGCTCTAATATGACGCAAGTGTCCTGTCTTCCCAAGTGCTAGTCATGCCACGCATTCCTCGCATGTCCCTGTAGGCATTCACAGTGCTTTGACAGGCTGTACTGTCCCAGCAAATAAGAGAAGTACCTTTTCTCATCTGAGCATATCCAGACCTGTTTCTTGCGCGTACTGAAAGATGGTCTGGTTTCAGTTAGAACGATGGCTGTGTTGCGTTTTGAAGCTCTTCAGTGTTTTGCTGAAGGCAGTAGCCACAGCAAAGCTCTACTGCGCAGCCCTGAAAAAAACCATCAGGAACTGCTTGTGATGTTGCAGAAACGCTGCTGCAGATGCTACGTACTCTTGTGGAGACCTTTCATAGCCCACACAGCACTGACAGCAGCTGGCTCCAGTGCTCTGGCCTTGCCTGAGGGGAAATCAAGCTGTTAGCTTTTCTTAAGGCAGATGTAACAGGCAGTGAAGCTTAAATCAACATGAACAGCTCAGAAGTGGATATTTGGCTATTGCTTGTGACTGACGGCTAAGACCTTTTACTACCTGTAAGATTGAAACAAGACTCAATTTTTTTTTTTTTTTCTGTGAAGGTAGTATGGTCAGTGCTATGGGGAGGATAGAGGAATAGGAGCCTTCCTGCAGCCTTTGTTGGTAAACAGAAGCACCACTAGGTATGGAGCATCCAGCTCAACTAGCAAAGGGAAACTCAAGGAATCAATGAGCTGCCAAACTCAGAGGACTCTACCTCCCAAGGAGTGCAAGAAGAGCTGGATCAGCATTTTGTTATCAGCTTGGGTCCCTGTAATAAAACGTTTCAACTAAAAGGCTCCTCCACCCTTCCCCCAGCTACCAATAGGCAGCAGAGAGGACAGCATTTAGCAGCCATTCCACACAGCCACAACAGAAAATATCTGCAGCGAGACAGTATAACGGGGCTATTTGCTTGTACTCTATGAACTTGCAGTGCGTTTACCCACCCCTCACGATGTCAGAAGCATGGAGTGCTCCTACAGAAACAACATGTACCACTGCTGAACCCCATGCACTAAGACATCATTAATGTTCTCCATGCACACCTGGCCGCAGGCTGTAGCAATGAACTGCTGTGTGAAAGCAGCCGTCAAAGAGTGATGGGCATTACCTTGCAATTAAGAAGTTGTTTTGTTTTTTTTTTATTAAATCACAGTAACAAACCCAAATCCCTAAAATTAATCCAAATGTAAACAACCTGTTGACTGACAGCCAAAGGTGTTGATCTCCAGCATGTCTTACCAACACAATAAAATTTCTCACCCCCTCCACCTTCTATTCCAATCGCTTTGTCAAGACAATTCTTTCTTGGCAGAGATGGGGGATAATAGACATAATGGTATATTACAAGTTGCTTGCTTGTTACCACCTCCTCAAGAAATTTGTTACTTTGCATTTAAAGCATGATTATGTATGCCCGTGTATATAGTTACATCTTTCAGCATCAGTCTTGTCATACAACATGCAGAGATGGAGAAAGGTAGTGGTACTCCTATTGAAAGGGCAGGCTTTGCTTGTGTGGTATGCACTGTTCCAATTCAGTTTCAGATGAAGCGATTAAAACCTATCCCCTGACTCTTACCTTTCCAGTGTAAAAGAAACCTAACCTGTAGTACTATTAACCAAATCATCATCATGAATAAGCAACTGGGAAAAGAGGGAGGGGGGCATTCTTTCGTTTGTAAATAAGCTACAGCTTCATGGTTGAAAGCATGCTGTTGCTTTTCCAGCATCGACGTTCAACTGCAGAAAGCAAGGATAGACTTTAATTACAATTGGACCCTTTATTCTAGTGCAGAGTAAATAACATACTGTACATTCCCCAGAAGCTAAATGGTGAATATCCCATTACATGGTGCTAAATGTTGGTATGAAGGTGGTACAGACGTACTGAAGAGAATTTATATATATTATATATACACACACACATGTATGTATTTGGGGAATAAATAAAGATGTACTATCCCACTTTTCTCTATTGCTTAAAAGTCAGCTATTGAAATGGTTAGTTTGTTCAGATTATCGTGGAAAAGCTTCTGAAAGGTTTCTTGTCCTTACATAATCTTGGAAGACCCGTTTATAGCAAAGTAGGTACTTTCCCACTGTCCAAAGTTTATACAGTTCTATCTGCTATTTCTATTCTCTTGTTAGCTATGAGACAACTTACTGTTATAAATCTTAATTACAATATTTCTAATGTTAAAGTGTAATCTTTTGAGCTCTCAAATCAGATAAAATGGTGAAGTCATAAATTATGAGAACCTCAGCCATAAGATTGTTAATATGATGTTTATGTTATTTTAAACATTTAATAAACCAAAATATTTTAAAACTATGATCACTTTGCGTAGGTTGCTACATCTGCACCACAGCTGCCACCATCCCAGCATGCATGGAGTGGCAGCCCCACCTATAGGCAGCTGCCAGCAAAAGGACCTTTTGCACAGGCAAGGAGGGGGAAAGCAAGGAGGGGGAAATTGCCAAGTTTTAAAAGTGAATGTGAGACTTAAACCCAGATATGTACAGCCTGGAAATGTCCATCTCTGATGGGCATCCTCCAGAAAGTGATAACGACGGTTCTACATCAACACCCAATCATCTTCCTCAACAACATACCATTTGCACTTGAGAATATTATCCCAAATTCTTTGTTTTACAAGGTAAAGCCTCTAATTTACACTTGGTGTTAACACCACAATGCTTTCTCTGAAGGGCTTTAAAGGTCCAAAGAAATAGGGCATGCTTGTATTTCAAGACCCTACCATACAGCAGGACCAGTTTAAGGATGTTTTTGCATAGGCACGTGTGGGTGGGAAGTCATCATGGTTCAAATGTGTTTCCAAGACAATAATGCTTCAGGCTGTTGGCTAAATTCATCTAGCAGTTCTCAGGATTGCCAAGAACATTCTGACTGTGACAAATACTTGACTGTACTTTCAAATGATGTCTCCAAGACCATTTGGAGGCAGTGGCACAGTAAGATAATGAATTTACCTTCAGAAATACCAGAACTAACTAGAAAGTCGGTTGCTTTATAAGTAGAGCAGTCTTACCTTTTCCCAGTTATGGGGGGGGGAAAAAAACCACAAGCAACATCATTCTTGTTGAAATAAAATCTTCACAGTGGGAAACTTTGATAGTCAATGTGTCTTCAGCTGTGTGACGGTTTGGGAGTTACCCTCCCCCCAATGAAATTACCCAGACTAGACTCATCTGGATGGAAGTTAAGGAATGAAGCTATATTTACAGCTTAGCACAATTTACAAGCATATATATATATGTAAAATATACAGTTATATACAAGTTAAAATACAGAAAGATTCCCAGGAGGATCCCGATGCAAACCTTAACGTTCTCCCCCCCCCCTCCTTCCTCCCTCTTTCCCTCCCTTCAGAAATAACTGGATCAATCCCCATATATCTCACATGGTAAATCTGGAGAGATCTGAGGTGAGATGTCAAAAAAAAAAAAAAATTACAAGGAGCTTAGAGGAAAATGAAGGGTTAGGTCAGATTAGAGTTAAGTCAGAAAGCAACCACAGAGTGAAAGAGCAGAAAAACAACTACTAAGAACTGAGAAGTGAGTATCTTATCTATATTTTGACAAGTTGTGTTTCTCAGCAGAAGAATGAGTGATGTAGGTTACTGTCGTTCTCTCAAAAAAATCCCAACAACAAACCAAACCCAAAACAAACAAAAAACCCAACCAAACAACTAAAAACAAACCACACCACCACCAAACAAGACCAAAAAACAACCAAAGAAATTTTTAAAACCACTGGCCTAGGAAGGTACTTGGGGAAAGCCGCTGCCAAAGTACAACATAAGTAGTTGGACTAAATGCATATAAACTAGTTGGAGAAATGCCATCAAAAACAGCAAAAAGTTGCGTAAGAAGAAATTGTGCTTATATTTAGATGACCAAATGTAATCAGAGAAAATGCAAGATTTGAGGTATGCAAGGCAAGTATTTTCTTAGTGATAATGCTGGTCCTTTGCCATTGTCAGTTGCAATTGTTTCTGACAGTATTTGCTGTGCAAGACACTTGAAAAGCCCCCAAAAGAATGGGCAGACCCCAGACATTCAGTAAGTCACACCTTGACAAGGAAGAAATAGAAACCTGGTAGTGTGGCACAATCTTGCAGAGAAATGAAAGTGGATTTAAATGTCTCCATCTTTCTCAATGCTTCAGGCCTTCAAAAGTGAACACATTATGGAAGTGAAACATTTTACAAGCAGAAGTAGTAAAAACTAGAGTTGATAGTTGTAGAGTGGCTGCTGGGAAGTGTGAATAACAGTAAGTTATTCAACATAAGTTTGTTGTGTAACAACATAACTTGTAAGTAATTCAATAAGTTTATGCAACACTAAGTTTAAGGGGGAATGTTTCCTTGAGTTACTCCTGTCTTCACAATCCATGATTATCAACCACTTCACATTCTGTTGTTCTCTCAGCAGAGGCTGGTGTGCCATTTGTCTGGGAAAAAGAAAAAATGAGTCATCTGCATACCACTTAAACACCTCTGGAGAAACTTTGTGGATAGTTCAATGCAAACACTTTATTTTTTGTATTGGAAATAATCAGGGTAAGAGCTGTGGGCTGGTGGGAACCAAGTGCCTTTTTTTGAAGTGACTAAAAAGACTGGGGGGTATTGGGTGAATTAATGATGTCACATGGGGAGGAAGATGGTGCAGCAAAGGAGCAGGTGAGTAAGGGATATGGGCAGTCACCTGCACGAGGGTGCTTACAGCCCTTAATGCTGAAAATATTTGGAGGGGATTAAAAAGTATTTAAAGCTATAAGTATTAGTGTGAGGTACTCCAATAGAGAAAAAGCTCTCATTTTTATCTAGATATTGATGAATTGTGTTGATTTATGCGTAAAAAAGAATTTTAAATCACCCTGCTATGTATCTCCTCTTATATAAAGACTTGCAGAATATTTTTAAAAATCCTAAGTACAGCCACATATAGTTTTGAAACATAAATATCAATCGTGTATATATAAAGTAAAAATAGTGGATTTTCCTTTGTGTGCGTTGTTTGGGTTCGGGTTTTATTTAATAGTTTAAATAGAACAAAGGAGCCAGGCTGAGCCGCTCACAACGCACGGGGAGTTCTCAGTGCTGCCACCGTGTGTTTTATTCTGGGTACTGCAGCTCTGCAGCGGCGTGTGCCGCGCTGTCAGTGCTCAGTGCTGCCACCGTGTGATTTATTGTTGGTACTGCACTTCTGCAGAGGCGTGTGTCGCCGCGTCAGTGCTGCCACTGTGTGTTTTATGGTCTGCGTTGAAGTTGTGCAACGGCGTGTGCCGCCCCGTCTTCGGTGCTGCTGCCTCGCTCCTAAATGCCCTGAATGCTTGAAATGCCTGAAAATTCTTAGGGAAGAGAAGGGAAGGGGAGGGGGGAGATTAAGGATTATTTAAACTTGTATTAGTGTGAAGAGTTGAAAAGACAGAAATCTCGTGTTTTTATACAGATATTTTAAAATTGTATTCATTTACAGTTAATACAGTTAATAAATCAGGACCTACTATAGTATAAAAAGGATTTAAGAATATCGAAACGCGGGCTGCAGTGGTGACAGCGCGGGCTTAACAAATTAGCGCGTGCGCCGTAGAACGAGTCATTGCTACGGCACCGGATCTGCGCGGTGGTACGGATTCCGCGCAAGCGTTCTACAGCCAGGCGTTGCTATGAAACCCACGTTTGTGCAGTACGGCCGCACGTTGCTACGGACTCTGTATATGCGCTGTACGGCCGTGTGTTGCTATGGAGGCGGCGCATGCGCCGTACAGCGCAGTGCGGTGGTACGCACGCGCACTGGAGCCCGAGTGGAGGAGAACAGCGGCGATCGGAGGGCATTCGGGGGGCGCGGAGCCGAAGCCTTGTAACCGAGTCGGGTAGGTAGCTGAGTCTGATGGGGCCGAGCCGGAACAAGCCGAGTGGCACTTCCAAGTCCCGCTGGCGCGATGGCTCTGCCTCAGGAGCGGAGGGGTCACGGAGAGTCTGAGACTCGGCGTCCGACGGGCTTCTGAGTCCCGGGCTGCCTGCGGGCTGCCCGCTTTTCCAGCGGGAGAGGGTCCGGCAGGATTTGGGGAGCTCTCGCTCTGGGTTTTGGTGTCGCTGCAGGCTCGGGATCCCCAGCCGTGTGTCCTCCAGCATCTAAACTGGCTTTGAGGGTGACAAAGGAAGTCTGGGGACAGAAGGGGTCTTAGGATCATCCAAAATAGATCTGGGGATATCAGAAGACCTTTTGGGGTCATCTGAAATGCTCTAAGAGCATATAGAGGCGTCTGTGAGCCTCTGGAGGACCCCTTGGGAGCTCTCAGGGCTTCTCTGCAGGGTCCCGGAGGAGTTGGGGGGCGGTCTTAGTGTGGTTTTGGGTCTCTTATCGGGTCCCCACAGTGTCCGGGTTCTTCCATGGCGTTGCTAGGTACTCGGCGGCCTAATGCTACGGACTCTCGCCTTCACTGCTGCCGCCTTGTGGGCATGATGAGGTACTGCTTACTGCCACCTACTACTTGAGACTTGAGTGGCCTCTAAAGGGGTTTTGGAGGCGTGTCTGGGGGAGTCTGGATCCTGCAGCCTCTGGAGGCTCCCTTGGGAGCTTCCGAGGGAGTCTCCGGAGGGTCCCGAATGAGGTCTCTGGGCTTTCAGGTTTTGGGATTCTGCAGGATTTCAGGAGGTCTCACTCTGGTTTTTGGTGTCTCTGTAGGCCCAGGACCCTCAACCATGTGTCCTCTGGCATGTGAAGGGAGTCCGGGGGCATCTAGAGTTCCGAGGGTAACAAAGGGAGTCTGGGTGCATGTATAGGTCAGTGGGCATCTAGAGGGGTTCTGGGGGAGATTGTGACAAGTGCTGCATTCCTTTTGCACAGGCAGATGGCGAGGCTCTGCTCAGCACCTTGGAATGGCATAACTGGATTAGAGAAGTCATATTCCTCACAAGTCACTCTCCATTTTGATCTGGATAGAGGTACAGGCCATTTCTCTGTAGTTTGGTAATACTGATGAGGTTCAGCAAGAGCAAGTGCAGAGTTTTGTACCTGGGCTGGACCAGTCCTCGCTATCAATATAGACTGGGGGAGGAGGTGATAGAAAGCAGCCCTGCGGAAAAAGACTTGGGGGTGCTGATGGATGAGAAACTGGACAGTGTGCAGACAGTGTGTGCTTGCAGCCCAGAAGACCAATCACATCTTGGTCTGCATCAAAAGCTGCAGTGGCCAGAGATGGAGAGAGGTGATTCTACCACTTTACTGTGCTCTGGTGAGACCTCAGCTGGAGTACTGTGTCCAAGTTTGGGGACTTCAATACAGAAAGGTTGTGGATGTGATGGAGTAGGTCCAGAGGAGGACCATGAAAGTGATCAGGGGTTGGAGCACCTCTGCAATGAGGACAGGCTGAGGGAGCTGGGGCTGTTCAACCTGGAGAAGAGGAGGTTCTGGGGAGACATAATAACAGCCTTCCAGTACGTTAAGGGGGTATACAAGAAGGCTGGAGAGAGACTGTTTACAAAGTATGGTGGTAGGACAAGGGGCAATGGCTTCAAACTAGAGAAGAACAGATTTAGATTGGATGTTAGGAACAGGTTCTTTACTACAAGGGTGCTGGAACACTGGAACAGATTGTCCAGGGAGGTGGTTGGGGCCCCATCGTTGAAGATATTCAAGGTGAGGCTCAACAGAGCTCTGGACAACTTGATCTAGTTGAGGCTGTCCCTGCTGACTGCAGCGGAGGTTGAACTAGATGACCTTTGGAGGTGCCTTGCAGCCCAGACCATTCTATGATAGCTACAGCTAGTGCTGAGATAAAATAATGCTTTTTTTCTAAAGCCAGAGCTACCCAATTGAAGAAGGAACATTTCTCATGCACATATTACACAGGGTTCCTCAGGTATTCAGAAAGCCCAGCTCAAATGCTGAGGAGAGATGGGCAGAGCCAAGCCTAAAGGAGCTGAACTCAGGTGAGCTGGATGAATCCAAGTGCAGACGGACAAAGCTGAGTCAAGCGGGATGGAGCCACTGTCCCTTTGGAGGGGAAGGAAAACCTCTCATGTTCACTGAGAGAGCTTCGTTCTTTTTCTCTCTTACACAAGGATTCAGTAGCAAATCAGTTACCAGATGTGACAGACCTGAGAGATGTTTTAGAACAACTTACGTAAGTAATGGACTTTGAAGTTGCTTCAGGTATAGCTTCCTTTTAGTTAAAATAGAAATAAAGTCAGAAAAGAGCTGTCTGCACTTTCTGTGTTACATAGTCTGTCTAAGCAGATACTCTGTGCAGCATAGAGACTCCAGAAATGTAACTAGAGGACTAGGCCTGAGTAGTCTGTTATCTAATTGTAAGGTTTCTAAACTGCCTGTAAATGCTATTTACAGCAAGGATTTAAAACCATGACCTTCCCCTCTAAATCTCTATCTCAAATGGAGAAACCCTTTCAAAAGCCCCCAGTTTTTCCTTTCCCTATTTGGGGCCCCACTTCTCCTAGTGCTTCCAGTAACACCCAAATTTCCTTCACAGTGCTCCAACTGTGGCCCCACTGTCCTCGCAGTTCCTCCCAGTATCCCACAATCTCTTCCCAGTGCTAGCATTAATACCACATGCTGCCCAGTCTCTTCCAGTAATACCCAGTGGCCCCCCAGTGCTCCCAGTAAACCTCAAATTCTCTCCCCAGTGCTCCCAGAAACACCAGTGCACTCCCAAGTCTCTCCCATTGCTCTGAGTGTGGCCGCAGTCCCAGTAACTCCAGATTCCCTTCCTAGTGCTCCCAGTAGCACTAAGGGCCCTCCCAGTATGGCCCCAGTGTTCTTCCGGACCCTCCCAGTGCTCTCAGTAACTCCAAATTCCCTACCTAGTGCCCCCAGTGCCCTCCTAGGTCTCCCAGTGCTCCCAGTAACCCCCAAACCTCCTTCCCAGTGCAGCCCCAGTGTCCTTCTGGTACCCCAAACTCTCTTCCAGTACTACCACTAACACCAAGTGCTGCAAGTCTCCACCCAATGCCCCCCAGTGCCCTTCAGTCCCTCCCTGTGCTCCCATTAAACCTCAGATCCCCTTCCCAGTGCTTCCTGACTTCCCAGTGCTATCCCAGCCCCACCACTATTCAGTAACTCCAAAATCTCATCCAAATGCTCCCGGTAACACTATGTGCCCTCCCAGTCCCTCCTACTGCTCCCAGTATGGCCCCAGCATCATCCCAGTCCCTCCCAGTGGTCTCAGTGTGGCCCCAGTGTCTCCACAGTTACCCAAAATGGGTTTCAGTGCTCACAGTAGTACCAAACGACCTCCAGGCCCACCCAGTGCTCCCAGGATGGGCACAGTATTCTTTCAGTCCTTCCCAGTGCTCCCACTATCTCCAAATTCCCTTCCTACTGCTCCCAGTGCCCTCCCTCTTCTCCTAGTGCTCCCATTAACCCGCAGATCTTCTTAGTTTTCTCACTGTGACCCCAGTGTCCTCCCAGTATCCCAGAATATCTTCCCAGTACTACCATTAACACTGAGCGCATTGCTATGGTAGTGGAGCGGCCGTTGCTATGGACGCTGCTCACGCGGGCGTGGGCTGCGTGCTCTCGCACTCGCTGCTGCCACCGTGTGGATATAGGGGGGAACTGGTTTTGGAGGCTACGGGGTAGCGGGTACCTTACGGCTCTTGGCCAACCAGGACCCCCAGGGGAAGGGAGTTTGAACATGTGAGGGATTAAAGGGTGAGACTTTCTGTAAAATGGCTGTGGGGTTTGTTGCTGTTTTTATTTTTTTGTCTCTTCTATTTTCTGGTGGGTTTTTTTGTTTGTTTGTTTGCTTGTTTGTTTAAGGGAGCTTAATTGATTTGCCTGAAACCAAGTTGCAGATTTGTATTTAGCCTCAGTCACAAAGCCCGACAGGGGTGCTTTGGTACCAGAATGGTGCCACCAAGCAGTAGAGGTGTTGGAAACGCAATTCCTCATTGCAAGTGACTCAGAAATGGATTTCCTTTGGAATATAGGGGCAAAAATGTCTGTGTGGTAAGTTGCTGTGAAGTGCCAGCATTGGGGACTAACCTTTAACTTCTCACAGCTTGCTTGAAGGAAATTAACTACCCCATAGGCTTGGTATCTCCTTTATGGCTCTGTTAGCCCCTGTTGTTCTCCCACTCTGTGACTAAATAGATTTAGCTTAGGCTAGCTGTTAAGCTTCTTACCTCATGCAAAATGTACTGCTTTGTGTTCTGAAAGGGCAGTTTTGTCACCAAAATATTTTGCATATTCAGGTTGAAGAGTTTGGCCAGAGAAGATGCATCAGGTTTTTAATATTTGGTTCTGTTTCCAAACACAGGTACCTGTGGCTCGCCTGTGTGTATCTACTCAGGAGAGTAACACAGAGCTTTTCTTAGGTCTTTACAAGTCCTGATGCTTGCAAAGGATAAAAAAGATCAGGGTGTGAGGTAATTACAATTCAAGGGAATTTTCAGATCCAGTGAGTAGCCTCTGCCCTGGTGAGACTGATCAGCAGTGTTGCTTTACTTAAGATCTCCATCACAGAGTGTTTTCCTTTAGAGACATTATTGTAGCACTTTTCATTGAGTGGGTAGCCAGAAATAAAAACTGCCTGGATCTTATTGATGTGGTGGGCAAACCAGTTCAGATCATCAGCTGAGCATGCTGCTTTCTGGTCAGGCTTGTCATTTTGAAGATAACTGGTCATGTGAACAGACTCTGTCACAGAGGTAGTTTTTATTTGTGTAGTCAAACCCTTAATTCTTGTTTATTAAATTATCAAAATGGAGGGAAAAGAATGACAGTGCAAGGAGATTTTAGCATGTGATGAGTTAAAGTCCAGGCTGCGTTTCCTGTAAAAGGCTTTTTTTTGTGTGTTTGTGTTTTTGTGATTTTTTTTATTTTTTTTTTTTTTAAACTTCTGGGATACATTTAACGTACGTTCCTTTCTCCTTTCCAACTGAAGAACTGGAGAGCTGTTGCTTCTCATTTGCTGCACACTCTTTAAGGACAGGTAACTGAATTTCATTGTTGTCAAAGTGGTCTGTTGTTGCTGCAGGAAGCTGTGGCCCAGAGAGCCCAACACTCAGTGTCTGTCAGGCTTCTGAGAAGCCCTGGATGCTTGCAAGCTGCTGTCCCCTCTGGGGGTAAGCAAAACCTCTCAGCGTTCCCTGGGAAAGGTTCATTCTCTTTCTAACAAGGATTCAGCAAATCAATTGATCAGATGAGACAGATCCAAGACATATTTTAGAACAACTTCTGTAAGTATCTTGAATATTCCTGAAAAGATGGTGCTAGTCAATGTAGAGAAAGAAGTACTGTATGTTTTGTGTTGCATCTTCAATATATGTTGGCTTTGCAGAGCGCATCTGTGGGCGGTGTTAAGGGAATTGGGAGTGTTGTCTGTCAAGACACGGACTACTGCTGTCTTTCACATGGTGGGAGGGTGATGATGCAGCAGAGGAGCAGGTGAGTGAGGGATGGGGGCAGCCTCCTAAAAAACAGTGCTTGCAGCCCTGAATGTTTGAAACCTTGAATATTCTTGGAGGGGATTAAAAAAAATTAAACCGCGAGTTTAGTGTGAGGGGTTACAACAGAGGAAAAACTCTTGGTTTAATACCATTTTTCAATATCTAGATAAATTTATATGTAAAAAGGACTTTGAAATTATGCCACACACACATCCTCTATGATATGTAAAGGTTTCTGGAACATAAAAACAAATCCTAAGTAGAGCCACATAGGGTTTTGAAATGTAAATATGAATTGTGTATATATAAATTAAAAACAATGGCTTTTCCTTTGTGTGTCTTGGTGGTTGTTTGGAAAGTGCTTGTCAGCAGGAATTGAAAAACTGGGAAATAATGCTCATTAAACTTGAAAATTAAGCTTCAGAGCTTGCCCAGCTGCCTCCCACCATTGCTGTCCCCCACTGCAGAGGGGTGGCCAGGCTGCATCCCTTTCTGGAGGAAGGAAGGACTCGCTTGCTGAACCTTGGGGTCTTCAAATAGGGGACCGTGTTGGATTGAGGTGACCATCAGCTGGAAGGACAATTCTGCAGAAGTGCTGGGCACCTCACAGTTTGTTCCTATCAGCACAACTGGCAGCACGCTTATCTCCAGAAAGGCTTTGCTAGGTGAATTTTTCATCTTCTTTCCCCGTGCCTCAGTTTCCCTGACTATAAAATGAGTCATCAAAGGGCAAACTGATCTAGGCTCCTGCTCTGAAATGCTCCAGAAAAGAGTAAAGGCTGCTCACACCTCAGAGCATAACCCCCAGCCCACTGCTGCCTTGCACGTACTTCTGTCACCAACTCCTCCTCCAGCCTGGTGCAAAGCATCTCCCTGCTAGAACAAGCACTTCAGTCAGGTAAAGGGTATCCCAGCCACTATTTCCAGTGCCAAAGACACCTTGCTGTTTGGAACAGGATCAGCTCTTCACTTGGACAGCTCCATACCAGCCTCCTCCCCAAGCATCTGTGAACAAAGGCAGTGTGGGCATCCCTAGAACCTTTTTTCACCCTGTCCTCTTCTGCAAGGTGTAAGGGGAGGAAAAACCTGTCCTCCTCCAACCACAGGCTCAATCTGACATGGAATGCACCCCTGTAAGCTAGAGCTGAACATCAACAAACTGACCATTGCTTAATCTGCTGCTTTGACTGTATACTGCAGAGAGCCCCAAATAGAGTGAATACAGGAGATACTGGTCCTGAGGAGGGCAAACAAGAATAAGCCACCAGGCCCTCTGAGGAATCCTTATGACTCGCAGTGAAGAAGAACACAGTCAAATAAGAAAGCCCAGGCAAAACCCAGGAACTCCTATACCAAGCAGCAAGCCACTCGTGTGTGCCATGCCTGAATCAAAGGCATGCCTGAATCAAAGGTTATGAAGCTGCCATTCGGCAGATGAAGTGCCACTCCACATGGCTGCACTGTGGCCTGCCCTTGTTCAGGCAGAGCACCTTGCTGGGCCCTCAGAACATGCAGGCGATGGCTGCTTCTAGTCTGGAGCTCCTCAGAGCTCGGTAACAGCTGAGAATGCATGCACAGGAGCCAGGAGACAAGTGAAGAAGCGGGAGAAGAGCTTCTTTTTATCATTTCTGCTGTTCCTCTGACAGGTACAGCCAGGGTTTTCTTCAGCAGCCTTCTTCCCCCCCCCAGATTGGAGCCACTGCATCCAACTTCTCTGGCAACTGAAACACAGATTCTGTTTTCTCTGATTTCCTAGGAGGGAGCAGAAAGACAGAAGAACAAGGGGACCCACACAAGGCTGATCACCGCATGACACAGAAAACAATGAGCCGCAAGCCCCAGCTCTAGGTGTGCCACATTTAACCCCCAGAGAATAAGAGCTGGGGAGAGGCCACACAGCTGGTGAAGGGATAGAAAGAACCAGTGAGGGGCTGGAAGGGGAGAATGTAGGCTGGGCCAGGGGAGGAAATCAGCAGGACGTGAGCTCTCTTCAGCACAGACTCCAAGATAAAATATTAATGCCAGCATCCTGAGAAGGCAGCAAGCAGCACTGTCTGTACAACCTGGCCATGAATAAAAGATGGTCCTGAAAATGGGGAAGAGCAGCAAATTAATAAATTGAAGCAAAAATCTCTTCACTCCCGTTAACCACTAAGCTTGGAACTCTCCCACATGCAGCTCTGGGGAACCTGCAGGGTTACAAGCCCATATAGGCTCCTTCTCAGATTGTCCCTGCAATGACCCTGAAAAATGGCCATAAGCTCTTCTTCACTCACCTTCCGTTTGCTGGGCCAACCCCCGCCCAGGACCAAGGTCAGAGTGTCTCTCTGGACACAAAAATCCTGATCCCAAACATTCCTGCAAGGATTCCAAGGCTGGGGAAAGAGGAAGAAGAAGAGAGAGAAGCAGCTGCGGCTGAAACAGTGCCAAGTAAGGGGAGAGGTGAGAGCTGCAAGCTGCAGCGAAGGACCTGGCCCAAACACCAGAACTGGCTGTTAGGAAAAGGTAGGTGCCACAAAGCTGCTGCTGCACCCCAAGCAGAAGCCAACACGTTACACTTGGAGGGGCTGGTGAAAGGCTGTAGATTTCTAACCCAAGAGCTGCACAGACTGAAAAAGTCCAGCTCTCAGCCAAACCATGGGACCCAGGCAGCTGCTCCCAGACAAAGTAGCTGATGGAAAGGGCTCCCTCCTGGGGGCAGGTGGCAGGTGCTGGGGAAGAGCTCAGAGTTGCACCTGACTGCAAGAGAAGACAATCCAGCTTCTCTTCATTCAGAGCTGGGAATTTTCTGGTGCTGCTCAGTGGCTTCCTTGCCCAAGGCTAATGCCAGCTGTGTGGAAACAGCAGTGGGGGCTGCTGTTGGTGGAAAGCCACACTCAGCACCAAGAGACAACTGATGTCTTCTGAAGCTTTACCCACAAATTATAGAATTTAAGCAATGTTTGTTTAAAATATTCATCCTGCCACTTAGAAAAGAATACTTATACATACCAGGAATGGAGAGAAGGATGGGTGTGGGGGCTGCATTCCCACTTGGAGGAGGGGGAGGGAAGCAGACCAGAGAGGTGTTTCCTCAGATAATGAGCCAGCATCCCTGGATGTGCAGCTTGACAGCACTTGCTCTGCAGCTTTGCTTGCCTCTCTCGGATCCCACAGAGGTCTGCAGGTGCAGTCCCTTTGCTTTCCCCACCTTGTGTCCCATGTGCAGGTCAGCCCATGACCTTCCCCTGGAGTCTGCTGGACAGCACAGTGTTTGCAAAGACAACTCAGGTGCTTAGAGGGCACAAAGAAGTTGAGGAGGTAAGAAAACGCTCCCCTCTACACCCACCCCATCCCCCCCTTAACCTAAAGGCACAATCCTTTCTTCAATTAAAAATACAGCTCTCCAGATAACATGGCCAAGGGGTATGTCTGTAACAGGTGAAATCCAAGAGCAATAGTCAAGATCTTCATTCATGAAAAATGCTTCGTCTCTGTTTTGGGCACATACCTGCCCTGCCAGTCACCAGACCCTGTATTGCCACTTGATGGCGGAGGCAGGTCCTGGCGTCCTGGCTACAGTATAAAAGAATTTCTCCTTTAGGTTGCAGCACTTTCCAGGCTAAGGCAGGCTTTCACTCTCTCCTGGGGTAGATTTCAGGTCGAAGAGACTGCAGATAGCATCAGTGATGTGACCTTAGAGGAGATGACTAAAGGCATAACTAAGCTCTTCCTGCCCTCTCTTGCAGTAGAGGAACATTGTTCAGGAGTGGCTTTAGGACCTGTCTGCAGAGTCCCATCTTCACTTTATAGCTTGGAATATTTTTAGGGGCCTCTGGGAAGGCTA
>VWYK01123034.1:58856-70869 GCA_013399775.1 Semnornis frantzii
CATTTGTGAGGGAGAAGAGCCAAGGGATGCTAGGGGCAACAAGGTGAGCTTGGTCAGGGGAGACCTGAAGCAATGTAGGAGGAGAGATATTTTTAGTAAATATATGAGGTGCTCTCATATCTATTTTAGAACATACACAGTCACATTGCCTTCTAGTAAAAGAAGAGTAATGGTGGCGGCGGGGGTCCGTGAGAGTCATGCCAGGGGTTGTGTGCGCTCCCAGAGGGGCTCCCTCGCCGCTCTCCCCCACCACAAGGGGACGGCACTGTGATTTTGGGTTTTTTGTTCTTTCATGTATAATGAACATTTTGGGGGGGAAACCGAGGTCACTGAGGGGCAGAGAAGTGACATTTTGGAGGAAAAAAACTGAATGGGTCTGCTAGGAAGAAAACGAAAACTGGAGGAAAAGCCTGAGAGTTGACATTCTGGAGGTGGAAAATGAGGTATTCTATAGGGGATAAAACCAGAGGTTTAGGAGGGAAAAGCTGAGGTGATTTGGTGGGGGAAGAGTTGACAAGTTGTTGGGAAAGCCTGAGGTAAACGGGTGTCATGCTAGGCCTAAAAATGCCAAGGTGGGCTTGTACATGTGCTGGCTTGCCCAGGCGTGCTCCCCTGCTCCCCCTCCTTCTGTGCTGAGGGTGGCTGCCACAGGAAAGGGGACAAAAGCCCTAGCTTCACCTAACATGGTCAAACTGGGCAAAGTTTCATCCTGATTGGCTAATCTGTGTCCAAAGGCCCATTAGTCTCGGACTGAATGGATATAAAGGGATGAGCAGGTAGCACAAGGGTTGCTCTGCCATTGTATCCATGCCTGCTTACTGCCTCATTGATCCTGAGCTGTGTGGAACTTCAGCGACCAGCATCAGGCTCTAAATGCCTCCATGCGCTCAACCTGCATAGCCAGCATGACACCGTGCTGAGTCTGCACACCGCAAGACGTCCTGCCTACACCTGAAAGCCTCCTGCCAAGAGAGCCAAGACCAAGTCAGAGATCATCTGCCTCCTTTCTCCAGCACCCAGGAGCTTGAGGAAACTCCAAAGCCTCTAACAGCTTTCGGTCCGGCAGCGACCCCGCCATGTGCTTTGGGTATTGTACCATAGTATTTTTGTGAGTAAATTCTTAAAGGCTCTTGTAATCATCAATTGCCTTCTACCATAAGCAAAAAGGAGCTTCCTGCATCCATCCAGTGGCTAAGCAGGATAACTAACCACAAGCAGTATAAGTGACTGCACAAACCTTCTCTTCCAGTAAAAATGTCTGCTTATGCTGGTTACCTTTAAAGTGTTCCAGTTTTGCCTGTTCCCTGTATGTATAAATTTCCAAACCATGCATTTTGAACGTTGTAAATAAGTTTCTGGCAAGATTTAATGTTAATAAAACAGTTTTCATAGTTATTAACAATCTCTGCCTGGATAGCAAAATTAATATAAATTGTCGATTTCGCATCATTCATAACAAGAAGAGAGGACATAGGTGCCATTTTGGAGGGAAGACCTAAGATAATGTCTGTGAGACAAGATGCTGAAGTGAAAAGCAGGAGTAATTTATACCAGACAAAAAATTAGTATGTTAGAGGGAAAACCAGACCCTACTTAGGAGGGAGAGCAGTGACACAGGAGGTAAGAGCTGATTATGGAGGGAAACAGGTGATGTTGGGTGGACAGAGGTAATTTTATGCCTGGAATTGGGAATATTAGGGCAAATGATTAAAACTTTGGAAAGAAAAGGTAATTCAAGGAGGAGAGAAATATTTTGAAGGAAAAGCTAACAGTGCTTTTGCAGGAATGAAGCGATGGATGACATAGATAAGATACTGCAGAGGTGAAAGACAAGAACTTAAAAACAATGAGGTAATAGGGCAGTAGATGTAAAATTTGGAATGAAAAACTACCACAAATTTAAATGAGCACAGCAAAGCAATGCTCCTGTAGCTCAGGGCCTGGTGTAACTGTCCTCCTTTGGCAGCAGCTGGCACAGAAGGTAGAAGAGGCCTAGTGTGGAACAGCAAGGCAACAGGCGGCAAGAAGAGGCTGAAGAATGGGACGTGAGAAAGGTGCCCTGGGCAAAGGGACCTCCCAGCCACCAAAACCGCAGTAACGCCAGATCTTTGCCGGCACCTTTAGGGTGCCCTGGCTGGCTTCGTGCTGGGTGACCTCCCTGTAACCAGGGCTTGGTCTTTGCTTTTGCTCTTGTTATGGTTTTGCTGCCTTGCTCCTTTGGCTGCCCAGAGACTGGCAACCCTGTAAAGAGGGTGTGAGCTGGCACCTCCACACCTGCAGCTCCCTGGATGCCGAGCCCCACCCCCCCTTTCCACAGCCCCAGCAGTTTCTTGGCTGCTGGCGGCCCGGTCGGCATCACCCCCTGTACTCAGGGCGTGTCACGACTTTTGCCCCTTGGCCACCTCTGAAGGCCTTTGGCATCCTGAGGCCCTTCAGGCCTGCATGCACCCCCGCCGGGACCGAGCCTGACACTCTGCTCTCCTGCTCAGGGGTGAGGTTGGCTGCCCCTCCAGAGGCGGCCCAGAGCTTGTTCCCTCTCCTGGGAAGGTGTGCGTGTGTGCTGCCACCTTGCTCCAGTGCACCCGAGTGTGCTTGTCCTTTCGGTCTTCTTGGAAGAGCACTGCAGTGTAGCCTAGGCTTCCCGGGAGGGAAAGAAGGGCTCTGGGCAGTAACAGGGCAGGCTAATTGGAGGCCCCAAGTGGAGTGGGAGCTGAGCTTGCTCTTCCTTTTCCTCAAAGGTCACAGCTAAGCTGCTTAGGGGTAAGCTGGCAAAGTGACCCTCCTGTAGCTTGGGGCCCGGGTCTCTGCCTTTGTGGCAACCTGCACTGTTGACTACCTGCCAGCTTAACAGCCCTCTACGTGGGGCTTGTGGAGTCCTCGGTCCCGCTCTGTCCCCAGCAGCAGCCTGAGGCCTCTGCAAGCAGGGCTGAGGAGCCTGTTTTAGGCAGCTAACAGGACCGAGCCTTCCCTGGCCCTTAAAGGGTCGAGGCCTCTCCCTGGACTCCTGAATAGGTGTTGCTGTGCTGCAGCCAGAGGGCTGGCCCGGCACTGGCCAGACCCAGTGGCTCTTTGAGGCCTTTCCGGAGAGCTGAGCTGAGTGCGGCCACCCTGGCAAGTAGGGCCATGTGTCGCCGGTGCGCGGCGGGAGGTTCAGGGAGGGACCTCCCCTTTAACCAGGGGGGTGCGTCTGGCCCCGACCTTTCAGAGGCGTGGGGCCAGGGTTCGTTTGGTTTCACGTGTGCCCCCCCGTCTTTGGGGCTCGGGCTTTTGCCATGACGCTCCAGTGGCTGGCTGCTGAGTCTCCTTCTTGTAGCTGCGGGGCTAGGCCAAGTTCCTGACTCCCTGGGTGTCGACCCACCTGTAAGCGGGATCCGGGTCCGAGTGCCTTTGCGCTCAGCTGGCAGCCTGTGTGAGGTGTCCGCCCCGTTAGCGGGGTGTGGGTCAAGATGCCCTTGAATCGGAGAGAAGGAGCCTCCACGGACCATTGGGACCAGGGCTGCCTTGTAAGTCAGGACCTGGCCATTGCCCTGGCATCCAGGGCGCTTGGCAATGCCAGCAGCAGTTCCAGCCCCCTGTGAGAAATGAACTCCCTCTAAAATTTAAGTATAAAAGGTTTATTATAAAATAATAAACAATATTATAAAATATCAATAAATAATAAATAATATTATAAAATATTATAAAATAAGGGAAGCTGTCTGGGTGGTGCCCTTGGAGGGCTGCCTGTTTCCCTCAAGCAGGGAGGAACTGTCACTGCTGAGGCCTAAATCTGTCCTCTTTCCTTGGCAGCAGCTGGCATAGAAGGCAGAAGAGGCCTGGTGTGGAACAAGAGGCAGCAAGAAGAGGATCATTATCGGGCTGAAGAACAGGATGTGAGAAAGGTGCTCTGGGCAAAGGGACCTCCTAGTCATTGAAACTGCAGTAACACCAGATCTTTGCCTGCACCTTTAGGGTGCCCTGGTTGGCGTTGTGCTGGGCGACCTCCCCGTAAGCAGGGCTTGGTCTTTGCTTTTGCTCTCGTTGGCTTTTTGCCGCCTTGCTCCTTTGGCTGCCCAGAGACTGGCAATCCTCAGGAGTTTTGCAATGCCAACAGCTTTACTCAGTGGAGAAATCAGCAAATGCATGGTGTAATGTTATTTAAATGAGAGTTCACTTTTTCTGTCAATAACGAGTTTCTGTGATATGTCTGTTTTCTTGCAAACCTTTAGTCTTACTACTGCTGTGTTTCTCATACTGAATTCATATACCTTGCAGTGAAAGAGAGACTTCAGGAGACTTGGAGCAGGCTATTGCATCATACTATTTTTTTTTCATTAGAATAATTTCTCCTTCACTAACGTATTCTTTGAAGATAATAAGGAATACAGATCCATACAACCTGCTTTGAGATAATGGTGAAGGTGTTATTTATCCAAAATGGTTTATGTTATGTGGTTCTGCTTTCTTGGGAAAAAATTCTTCTCTATTACAGATTCTTTAAATCATAGAATTACTCTAGAAAACTAATTGGCCTGCATTTTACACTGAGACAGAAGGCAGCTGCTTCAAGTATTTTTGACAATGTAAACTTATGTCCTAACTTTTGACAACTCTGTTCATTTTACCAATAAAACTCATAGTTTTATAAACAATTGGCATCATAAGAATTACCGACATTTTACTTGAAATGTCTTAATAAGAAGAGAAAGGTAAATTTTAATGTTAGGAAGAGTTTTAAGATACTCTTGCTCACAAGTGTGGGGGTTTTTTTTTGTTGTTTTTTTTCATCCTCTTCACTTGTTTGTGGATTTTGATCCTCTCTTAGAATCACAGAATTCAACCAGGTTGGAAGAGACCTCCAAGATCATCCAGTCCAACCTATCACCCAGTCCTATCCAATCAACTAAACCATGGCACTAAGTGCTATCACCCAGTCCTATCCAATCAACTAAACCGTGGCACTNAACATCTCTCTTGAATTGAGGGACCCAGAACTGGACACAGTGCTCAAGATGTGGCCCAACGAGTGCTGAGTCTTGTTTCTTGAGGGTAAAATATCTTGTGTTCAAGGCTAAAAAACTTTATTTATACTAGAAGTTAACATAAATCTTTCATTGACCGAAATGTTTTGGACAGTCCAATATTGCTTAATGAAAGGAAATTCCTAAACAGATCCAATAGTAGATCATGCTGATGATCGTTCAACCACTCATTTCCAATTCAACTTTATGTTAGGTGCTGTTCTTGCTGATGTTCACATTTGAGTTGAAAAAAATTGTCAGTGAAGATCCAGTACTTGACTGAGAAAACAGGAAGGAGATTTGGTTGTATTTTGTTTCCCTACTTTGTGTGCTGGTAATATTCTAAAGACCAGAGCTGCCTCGTTCATAAGTGCAGGCACTTAAACTGAATGAAAGAGATTCCATGACTGGGGACTACGTGAAATAAGGACATTGAAATATTATCATCATACTGTATTTGTGTGTAAATAAGTAAAAAGGTCTGCATCCTTGTTTTAAGTATGGAGTGTCATTGTAGAGGGGTTTGAATAATTAAAAGAATTAAATTTACAGTTCTTTTTTTCATGTTTCATTTGCCTCCTGCTGTTTTTCTACAATGACACAGAAGAGCTCTGGCAGCAGTGAGCACCAACTCTACTGTTTTATGGATTTATTACTTATGACACTCACTTGTTGATGCACAAATTGTCCCCTGAAGAGTACATAGTTGCTGCAATCAGTTACTACTTGGGCGTCATAAATCTGTTTATACACCTGGTGCGCTTAATGCAGGCATTTAATAAAGAGTAGTCAGAAGAGGTGTGTAATTTGCAGATCACCCAAATGCTTATTATATAAACTGCAGTAGTTTAGAACTATGTAGTTCTGTCTTTTAGAGACTGAATCAGTATTCTGGGAATATCAATCCTGCTTAGGGGAAAAGAAAAGGAAAGCAGAAAAAAACCTAGAATGTGCATGTTATATAGTTCACATGCAGTTGTTACTTCAGGCACTTTTTTAATCTGGAAATATTTCTTGGGGCATTTTAAGTGTAGCATGTAAGTATAACCTAAGTTTATCATTGTGCTATGGTTTACTAAGCTTTTTTTTTTTTGTAGTTTTTGTTTGGTGACATGGAATGTTGCTTCTAGCAGAGAGATTCTGTTCTTGTTAAGGGCTGTCAGATTACTCTGTAAACTCAGATAGTGTTAAATGAAGAACATTCCCAAGGTAATAAAATACTTGTTTTAAATGTTGAAATATAATTTGGAGATGGTCTCTAGCATTTTATTAACTTTAGCGTATAAAGCTTAATTATCTGTCAGTAAAAATGGGAAAAGCTGTGGTCTCTGCTTGCGCCTGAAACTGGAGGGGAGGGCACCAACAACGGGCACTATAACCCCTTACTGGAGCCATGTGTGCTTGCTGACAGGAGAGGCACAGCAACAGTGCCCACCTTGCTAGCTGTTGAAAACCTAGAAGGGCGGGCAGGGTGAAAACAGTTGGGAAATGTTTGATTCATATTCAGCATTGGCATTGGAGTCTTGTTATGGTTCACCTGTCCTGCCAGGGTACCAAAAAGGCAGGGCAGTACTTGGGCAATAGCTGTGTTTTTCCATAAGCGGTGTCAACCTGTGCTGGAACTTAGTTGTTTGTCACAGAGTCATTTTGGCTGGAAAGGACCGGACTGAGGCTACTGAAGCATGACCACCAATTGCTCTGAGCAAGTGTGGTGGTTTCTCTTTACTTTTTGGTTTCGTTAAGAACTGTATGGCATTAGCCAAGAATAAAACTTCGCTTTTAACCTTATGGTGACACCTACAGGTTTGGTTGCTACCCATTCCCACCCTGCTCTACACGCAGCAGTGGTTGGGCATAATTTCACAACTACAGCAGGCAACTCCGTAGCATGAGCACAGAGTAAAAAGGCCTCGGAGCCCGAGCTGGCTGGGAGAGTTCAGGTAGAAGCTGCTGGTACCACGGTGAGGCTGGCAAAGGGGCTGGGGCCAGGCGTCACTGGGAAGGTGGCAACCTCTGCCCTGCATTTGCTGCGACCTTACTGTTTTCCGTCTTTCATGAGGACATGATGAAGACAGCCTGAGAAGCAAATGGAAGAGAAAGATGCGGGCGGCGAAGAGGAAGAAGAACACACCCAAGGAGCTGGAGAGGTTAAAGAAAGTCCTGGGGACCAACATGGATGTCATCGTGGAGGAGGTCAAGGAGGTGGCAACTGCACTGACCTCCAGGAACATACTCGAGCACGGGCGTGAGTTGGGCTCTTGATAGACGTGCTGGAGTTAGAGGGAGAGCCCTGCTGGCAAAGCAGAGCAAGGCTGAAGCGGGGCCAGGGTGTCCTCACCAGGTGCCAGGCAGACTGTGGGCTGCCCCAGACCTTGGCTGTGTTTTTGAGTGCTAGGCTGTATTTTTCTTCTGCTTCCCGCTCTCCACTCTTTCTAGTGTGTAGTTACTGTACAAGTCTCTTGTGTTACCATTACCCAGGTGCAGGGCGATGCTGCTGTATTATTTATTGTTCCTGTGACTTACTCCATCCAGGTCAATAGCGAGCCGGAAAACTAAATCTTTCAAAGCCTAAAGATGCTTTTAAATCCTCAAACCTGGTCATCTCGCAGCATTAGCCTATTAACCTGTGACTTAAAGTACACAGCATCATACTGAGACACGTCCCTTTGTGAAGGCAGATGACTGAAGGTTCATCACTGAGCAGTTATTCCAAGCACAGGATTTTATTTGTGGGTGAACTGGAAATAGGATATAATTTCTGTCCTTATTTAAAGAGGGCACTTAAAATTACTTTTTAATAAAATCTACAGTTTATACTCAGCTTTTGTAAATTATAAAGTACACTTTGGAGGGTTTCCATTTTATTATGAGGCTGGAAAAAAAAAAAAACAAAACAAAAACGAGTTGTAAAGTGATCTGGGTTGGAAGGGACCTCCAAAGATCATCTAGTCCAACCCCCTCTGCAGTCAGCAGGGGCATCCTCAACTAGATCAGGTTGCCCAGAGCCCTGTTGAGCCTCACCTTGAATATCTCCAGGGAAGGGGCCCAACCCCCCTCCCCGGGCAACCTTTTTCAGTGTTCCACCACCCTCGTTGTAAAGAGCCTTTTCCTAACAGCCAATCTAAATCTGCTCTTCTCTAGTTTGAAGCCACTGCCCCTTGTCCTGTCACCACAGGCCTTTGTAAACAATTTCTCTCCACCCTTCTTGCAGGCCCCATTCAGATAATGAAAGGCTGCTATTAGGTCTCCTCAAAGCCTTCTCTACTCCAGGCTGAAGAGCCCCAACTATCACAGCCTATCTTCATAGGAGAGGTGCTGCAATGCCTTGATCATTTTCATGGCACTCCTCTGGACCTGCTTCATCAAGTTGGATGCAGTACTTCAGGTGAGATCTCAGCAGAGCAGAGTAAAGTGGCAGAATCACCTCTCTGCATCTGCTTGCAAGACGTATTTTCATGCAGTCCAGGATGCAATTCACCTTCTGGTTCCTTTAGATAGCACAGTGTTGTCATCATGTTTTGCAATGTGAAGAAGAAATAACCCTAGGAAAAAAAAACCAAAAAAACCCAACAAACCCAGACATTTATCTTAGATGTGCTTTTTTTTTCAATCAAGATTAGTGTAATAGATTAACCTTAGTCATATGATAGGACAGGAATCAGAGAAGCAGCTTACATGAAGTTGTTTTTCTTGGAATGTCAATTTTGTTTTGGTTTGTATTGTTTGCAGTTGTCTCTCCTGTGGCATTTGGAAAACAGTGCTTTTAAGAAGGGCTTTTTTGTTTCTTTGTCTCTGGAGATGGGACTTTTTTAACTACATAAAACAATGTCAGGGACTGAAAGGAACCTGGAAAGATCATTGAGTCCAACTGCTCTGCCAGAGCAAGATCACCTATACGAGATCACACAGGAATGCGTCCAAGCGGGTCTTGGATATCTCCAGAGAGGGAGACTCTACAACCCCCCTGAACAGCCTGTTACAGTGTTCCCTCACCCTCTTCATGTTTCTGTGACACTTCCTATGCCTCAGCTTCCATCCATTGCCCCTCGTTCTGTCATTGGGCATCACCAAGCAGAGCCTGACTCCATTCTCTTGGCACTCACCCTCTATATATGTACAAACATTCATGAGGTCACATCTCAATGTCTACCAAGCTACAGAGCCCCATCTCAGTTTCTCCTTGTAAGAGATGTTCTACTCCCTTAGTCATCTTCATGGCTCTGCACTGGATCAGCCTTTTGTTGTGCTAGCAGGCAGTGGATCCCGGTGCCAGTTCTCTGCTGACTGCAAGTATTGGTATTGTGGCCTTAGGGCTCCAGAAGCACACTTCTGTGGTGTATATCCCTGTAAACTGTCAGCATGCTTCAACTCTTAAAGCAGTACATTGACCTGTTTCTCCTGAGCTTCATCTCCCAACATGAGACAGGCACAACAGGAAAACATCTTGTTTTCCTCTAAGAGCTGATGATAAAGGTTTTAGAACTGCACCAGGGTGGTTTGAAGCAGGGTTGAAATTAAATAGTAGAGCCCTGTTTGAATCTGTACTTAATAACGGGTTCCCCTTGTAGCTTTCTTGTCTTGCTGAGATGCGATGTTCGTGTGTTGTTACCTAGCTGGGGTCACTCCTTTGGGGTGACTATGGCACAGACAGTTTTCCTGTCTATCAAGATTCATTCTCTGTATCCAAATATATTTGATTTGATGGTGTGCTAATTTTTTTCAGGTAAACATGGCTTTTGCTTTGTACTGTCATTGCATTTCATCTTTTCACTTTGTTCTCTCGTTTTCATCTTAAACATCAGATCATAAAACATGTTTAATTGTGCATACATTTCAAAAAGCCTATGGCTTTATATATGTATGCATTTGTAGCATTTGATGAAGACCACAAACGATGTCTTTAGGCACAGTATTGGAACAGATGGCAGTGAAGAGTAAGTGCAGAGAAGAGGGACCTGGGAGTCCTGGTGGATGGAAGGTTGACTATGATCCAGCCATGTGCCCTTGTGGCCAAGAAGGCCAAGGGCATTCTGAGGTGGATTAGAAGGGCTGTGGTGAGTAGGTCAACAGAGGTTCTCCTCCTCCTCTACTCTGCCCTGGTGAGGTCATATCTGGAATATCGTGTCCATTTCTGGGCCCCTCAGTTCAAGAAGGACCTCAAGGAACTTCTTGAGAGAGTCTAGTGCGGAGCCGCAAAGATGCTGAAGGCAGTGGACCATCTCCTTGTGAGGACAGGCTGAGGGAGGTGGAGCTCTTTAGCTTGGAACACAGGAGCCTGAGGGCTGCCCTCACTCGCGTGGATAAAGATGGGTAGGGCAGTGTGGGGAGGATGAAGCCAGGGTCTGTTCAGGAATGGCAATAACAGCACAAGTGCAATGCTGGAGCAGAGGGAGTTCCACAGGAACAGAAGGGAAAACTTTTTCCCTGTGAGGGTGCCAGAGCCCTGGAACAGGCTGCCCAGAGGGGTTGTGAAGTCTTCTCTGGAGACTTTAAAAACCTGCCTATATGTGTTCCTGTGTGACCTTCTGTGGGTGATCCCACTCTGGCAGGGGTTGAACTTGATGATGTCTGGAGGTCCCTTCCAACCCCTAACATTCTGTGATACTGTGAAGGTTCCTTGCCCAGACATAGGCCTTTAGGGAAAATTCTGCATATTTTTTATCAGCTGTTGAAGTTGCTGGGTTGCAATTGCATTGTTTCAGAAAGCACCCAACTCTCTCCATAAAAATATGGCTGTGCATAGGAGGATTATTGTACCAGTTTTGTGAATCTTATAATAATAAAATAGATTCTGTGAAGTCTATTCATGTATTTTACTCACTATAAATGCCTTTCTTTTTCAGATGACTCAAAAATGGACATTGGTAATAAACAAAACAAGAAAACTCTTTTAGACCAGCATGGACCCAGTGTGAATGAATTCTGGGCAGAGAAAGATGAAGGTGAAGCATGTTAAATGGGAAAAAAAAAAAAAAAAAATTGGCCAAAGGCTTAGCTTGGTAGAATCAGAGTTCTGTAAGATCATTAGTATTTTACTTACAAAATAGATATTCCAAGTAAGTACATGACAGTTTTGTGATTTACAACTGAGTATAATTTCACAAAGTCATTCAGGCTAGAAAAGACCCTCAGGATCACCAAGTCCAACCCATAAACCTACTCACCCTAAACCATATGCCCAAGCACCACATCCAAATGACCTTTAAACACATCCAGGGTTGGTGGCTCAACCACCTCCCTGGGCAGACCAATCCAATGCCTGACCATTCTTGCTGGGAAAAAGTCTTTCCTAATGTTCAGTCTGAAACTGTTGCATGAACTTTTGAGAAGATTGTTAGGCCAAGCAATGGCAAAAGCAATATCAGCTTGGTATCTACAGAACTTAAAAAATGCCAAGAAACAGCCTGAGTGTCTTTGAATAGGAAGAGTGTCTACGCTTGCCTGGATCTTTTATATTGTGAACAGGGCAACAGGGAAAATGCTAAAGGAAAATCCTAAAAATAACAGCAAATGGGTTTTATGCTGTGATCTTCATAAGTGTAACTTGTAAATGATATGGTGAGCTTACAGAATCCTTTGCTTAAATTTATTGAAAGACATTTTGTAAAATAATAAGTGAATAACAAGAATGGACTTTCTGACATGTAACTAAGAAGAGATTATACACTGAAATCAACGCCAAGACTTCGTGAAACTTCCGTAAATGAAAAGATGAAAGTGTCAGAGTGACTTTAATTCACAAAGAAAGCTGTTGGTATTAAGTATTTCAGTGCTGTCTGTAATTTAAGTGCTGCAGGAGCTAACTGAGAGTAGAACTGATTAATTATTAACATGAGTGAATGCAACTGCACATATTGGAAATAAAATTATTTGATTTAAGACATTTTCTAAATTTTGGTAAAGTAAATGAGAATTCACTTTTCCATATGTATTTTCAGTATCCTTTTATTCCTCCTAAAATGGTACTCATCTATCATGCTTTATGACATGGGCACATGTGCTGGTTTGAGGCT